>JAZHYW010010005.1:0-14441 GCA_037355805.1 Ixodes ricinus | reverse complement strand
GCGTATTGCTTAAAATTCAAAGGTTTAGGTGCAAATTATATAAAAAGTGATAGTATATAAGCAGTTTTTCTTTCATTTTGGAAAAGCTGATTTGAATTTATATTTTCTTACGTGTCTTCCCTGACTTTAATTGTTTTTTTTTGTGTTTTTCTTTAGTTCTTGACTTCTCTATAGTTTACGCCCTTCTGCACAATGACAATAAATAATATTTCTCATTGAGAAGAGCGACATAAGTACGTGTGTCACTGACTCTTCTGCCAGCCATCGGAGGGGGACCCACGCAACCGCGATGCAAACAAAATTCACTAAACGGAACAGTGGAGGCGTTACGTTTGGGCCGACCTAACGCACTCGATCGGTACGTTTACAGATCCACAGCCCGGCGTGTAATCAGCAAAGCGTAGCACGCTCGTGTTTGGAAAGCGCTATTAGCGTTGCGTTTTAACGTTTCGCGTGTGTTGTGGAAGGCGAACGAAGCACGACAAATACTGTCGAGATTGGTTAAACGAGGTCAACTGGAATCGGAAATTACTTCGCTATATCCGTTATTTCGTTATAGCCGACTTCGGTTAACGAAGTGCAAAAGGGAATGCGAAATCGTAATCGCTTCGCTGTAGCCGCCATTTCGTTATAACCGACTTCGGTTATAACTAAGTGCAAAAGGGAATAAGAATCGAGATCGCTTCGCTGTAGCCGCAATTTCGTTATAACCGACTTCGTTATAACCGGTCTCGACAGTACGTACATAGTGTCGGACCCTAACGAAGAGGTACGGAGAGTGTGGCTATAGTGTGATTAGAATCATGAATGTAGGATGCTCCTGGAGGCGACATGACGACACCAGAGGTGTAACCAGAGCCACCACCCGAGGGAGACCAAAACAGCTGTGGCGACACGCCGGTCATCGTTGGGTGCTTGTCCCTCCGCATTTTTGGCTTCACCTCTGGTGGCGTCACTTCGCCTCCAGAAACCTCCTACCTCCATGTCATAATACCACCTAAAAGACAAGCCCTGCGCATGACGTCATTGTTAGGGATCCCGTCCCAGCGTCAAGCACGCTGAAACTCAACTAGAGTCGCCGCGAAGCGACAGACGCGTCCTTCTTGGCTTCGTCGTGTGCTAGCGTTGCGCTAGTTGGGAGACGCTGCGAAACATGCTGCTGGCAATGACGGAGGAAGCTATAGGCGGCGCTGCGAGGGTCCATTAGTGGTGAATGAACTCCGTTAACCCTCAACGGAGCTGCGCAACGATTTTAACGTTGGAAGAATTGCCATCTTCTAATTTTGACATTGTTTGTCTTGTCACAAACGACAGAAAACACACCTCCTTCCTTCGAAATGTTGCGATTCCGCCGCTTGTAATCGCGAGGCAAAAATTAGGATATTTTCCTCGACCGGCAGCTGCCAGCGGCGGCCATGAGAACCACAGCGGCATGACGTCAATGGGGTCTTGTAAAAAGATAGCAAGTTGTGCGAATGCCTGCTCGATAAAAGGTAACTTTTCTATAAATCTTGTCGTTCCAAAAAAACATAAATGCGTCAAAAGCTTGGTATCATCGACAACATTTTTATTATACGGAGTTTAAGTGGCGCCATCTATCCTAGGTCCACAAAACCGTCAGCTCTATCTGCTACCGCGAACAGCCGCCAGAAGCCGGAGGGGGACGGCGACTGAGCCGGACGGGGATGGCCGGACCCGGATGAGACTTCTCCTCCTTTCCCCATATTATTCGCGCTGCGCCCGACAGAACGTGGTCACGTGGTCGCGAGCAGATGAGTTCTCGCTGCTCACTGATGGCTCTAGAGAGAGAACTTCACCAGAACCCCGCGCGACCCCCTACTGACGTCACAGCCGCACGTGACTCGGAAGATGGTGAAGGAGTTGAGAGGTGCCGAAAACTTCAATCGTTGTCCATTTTTAAAATAAAAAACTATGACATGCATGCATCTTTATTTCAGAAAGGTCGAGACACCAACTCCCAAATTATTTAAGCAAAGCACTGAAATCGTCGGATAGCTCCTTTAAAGGGGTACCGAAACAAAATGACGTGAGCACGAGCTCTCTACTTGTCGCTTCAGAGTCGGCCAGCGAGAAGCGCAATGCGTACCGCGCTCGTGACGTCAATAATTCATGCACAGCCAAGGGTACTGTACGCAGGCAGCACAAGACGTCGAGCTGACGTCGAAGTCAAGCGTCTTCGATCGTTAGGCGACGTCGAAGTTCTTAACAGACTTTTTATCCACGGCATTGGTACGTCCACTTGAGAGGTTCCAACAACGTCAAACACGCGACGTAGTGACAACGTCATAAGCTTCACCTCGACGTCTTCAACAGTAATCGACGTCTGTTTGACGTCTTGTATGAGTAAGTTCTTTGAACGTCGAGCACGAGACGTCATAAAAATGTCCTGAGCGACACCTTGACGTCTTCGACATTAATCGACGTCGGTTCTACGTTTTCTCCTGGGAAGTCTGCTGAACGTCGAGCACGAGACGTCCCAACAATGTCCTGAGCAACACCTTGACGTCATCGACATTATTCGACGTCAGTTCTACGTTTTTTCGGGAGGTTCTTTGAACGTTCAGCGCGAGACGTCGCAACAATGTCTCAGCAACACCTTGACGTCATTGGCAATAATAGACGTCATGTCTACGTTTTCTCCGGGAAGTTCTTTTGAACGTGGAGCGCGAGACGTCCCAACAATGTC
Source organism: Ixodes ricinus (assembly GCA_037355805.1). NCBI lineage: Eukaryota > Metazoa > Arthropoda > Arachnida > Ixodida > Ixodidae > Ixodes > Ixodes ricinus. The sequence continues at coordinate 11,734 of JAZHYW010010005.1, read as the reverse complement.
CTGTGCAACACCTTCACGTCATCGCCAATATACGACGTCATTTTGACGTTTTTTTAGGTTCTTGTAACGTTGAGCGCGAGACGTCCCAACAATGTCTGAGCAACACCTTGAAGTCATTGGCAATCATAGACGTTAGTTCTACGTTTTCTCCGGGAAGTTCTGTGAACTTGGAGCACGAGACGTAGCAACAGTGTCCTGAGCAAAACCTTGACGCTATTGACATTATGCGACGTCAGTTCTACATTTTTCTCGGGACGTTCTTTGAACTTTGAGCGCGAGACGTCCCAATAGTGCCTGAGCGAACACTTTGATCACCCTAAATAAGCGCCTTATAGAGCCCAAGGTGCTGTCATATCACTTCTCGAAATTTCTCGTCAATATCAGCATTTTTATACTGTGCATGCAATCCAGATTTCAACCTGGCTGAGCTGCTGAAATCTCTTACAATATTATCATTCTCGTGAATGTTGTTTTAGCAGGAATTGCTTTAAAAGACGAGAATTCACAACAACAAAAGCCAGGATTTAGCTCGAGTCAGTGGGGCTGTTTACAGCATTTTTAGCGTTTCTAACTTAATATCAGCCTCTTTGAAGCTGTAAGAGAATGACAATAACGTAAGAGATTTCTGCAGTTAAGCCAGGTTGAAGGGGTGGACAGCATGCGCAGTATCGAAAACGTTGTCATTGACGATGAATCTTAAAAGTGATATGACAGGTCCTTGGGCACTATAGGACGCTTGTTTAGGTGACTCCGATTTACACCCAAAACTGTCTAACCGTGGAGGTGGTCGAAATTACCGATCACCAGGAAGAACACCTTTCCCATGATTCCTGGACAGCGGGCCGCGGCGCTTGGGGATTTTGCAAATGGGCTATTCTGTCCGAATACACATGCTTTCGCGAACATACCTTCAAGCAACGAAGCCACCAGGTTCGGTTGACTCCATTGTTCCACGGTGACCCATCAAGTCGAGACCGGTGTCAATTGACATCCCATTCAGTCTAGACGTATGCTCGACGTTTTATGGTCGTTAAATGGGACGTTATTTCAATGCTGGCATGACGTTATCACAGTCGTGCGCTCCACATTTCATGTCGTTAAATGGAACGTTATTTCATCGTTAATGACGTTTTCAATTGACATCCCGTTCATTTCAGACGTATACTCGGCGTTTTATGGTCGTTAAATGGGACATTGAGCCAAAGTCAATATAACTTTATCACTTGACTTCCCGTCCAATTCAGACGTGCACTCGACGTTCTGAGGTCGTTAAATGGGACGTTATGTTGACGTAAAATCTACACGTTTTTCCAGACATTAAACTTCTCCATATTACGTCGAAGAGACCTGACGTTCAGACTTTCGACGTTCTTTCGACGTGTGGTTCCTGACGTCATCACCTTCTTTTGACGTCTTTTCAACGTGTCTGTGCTGCCTTGGTAGTTGCGAGCCTTGCCAATTGGTAGCATCAACGCGTGACAATCTCGCCTAGTAGTAATATTATTCCGAGGACTGTACACCTAATGGCCTATACATAGCTAGCCCCTAACGTCCTTCGCGGCAGTGCCACTATTTTGTGCCACAAGCGTTTCTTTCACCGTGTTAGTTTCACACTGGTCCTATCGAGCAGAAGCTCGAGGGGACCAGTAACCAGCATAGCCTCCTCTATACTGACAAAGCCTGGCAGATCGCCACGAGACGCGGCCGCCGAAAGTGAAAAGATTGAGCGGAAGACAACGGATGAGTAGAGCTCCTTCATGTTTCAAAAGTAGCGCAATGTTCGTCGATGCACGAGCCACGTGCAACGTGCAGCCCTTGGGAAGATCATGGTGGCACAGCGCAGCACTGAGCTAGATTTCAGACCTCATGAATTTCCCCAGAAGTGGCGCGTGGAACGTGCCTCGAGCATTTCTACAACAATGAATGGCGCAACGTGAGAGGAGAGGCTAGAGTGCCTTCATACACACGCGCGGTTTTGCTTGAGTGGTGACATCTCAGCCATTTTTCCGCCCAGTGTCACGCAGCACGATCGCGTAGCTTTGGCTAACGCATAGACGCCATTTTACCGCCCAAGTCACGCACCGAGCGCGCGAGAGCGTCACGTGCTGGCGCATTCAGGGCAACAATGGATGTCTTCACCCTGAGACAGACAGACATGTAGGCACCCTAGGAGAGGCCAGAGCCGTTTATTGAGAGAGTTTGGCCATACATTGGTTTGAATAGGCGAGCATCTCGGGGCCAACCACAGGCCGCGAAACAGCCCCTAGCGGTGGTCGTGTGCTCTAAATTTGTGACACGACTATACTTCGTTTCACCTTATGTGCGAGCGAAGGCAAAACTGGAAGCGCGAGCACGGAAGCTCCGTGCGTTCAGGCTTTGCTCGAGCGCGCGAGCTGGGGAGAAATGCAAAAAGCGCTGGTCTCGCGCTTCTAGCTTTGGCTTCGCTCGAAGATAAAGCGAAACGAAGTATAATTTGAGCCGTGCCGAGCGGGACTCCGCGTCTCAAGACGCTCGCGCACCCCACCCTTTGCACTGCTTTCTTTCAGCCACTCTCAGGACGCTGTTCTAGCAGTGCAGACAAAGGCGTGGGCACGAGCGCGTGGCTTTGGAAAGTGCCTCCTATGCACGAGGTCTCGTACAAACAAAAGCGTTTCGCTGAGCTAGGCTCACGCGCCTGTGCCTTTGTCTTCACTGCAGACATTTGTGAGATGGAGTAGAGGTCTCCTGATTGGTCGACGCTGTGTCACAAATTTAGTTTACGCTCTAAGCGTGGGGGGAATATTCGGCGCTGGCGGCGGCCTTTGCTCCGCCTATTGTCCAAACTCTCCTAATATACGGCTCTGGGAGAGGCATGTAACGGGTGCCCCGCTGCGGCGAGACGCCGAAACACACTTGTCCCGAGCAATGGAAGGCCCGCTCGTGCTCCTCGCATTCCTCGGCTTACAGCTTCTTTCTCGTCGGGTTTGAAAACCATGTTTCAGGTCCTCGCCGCTGCAAAAGCTGTGCGCTGACTTCAGGCTCCCAAAGAAATGCTCCGTGCTACCTGATCCTCGCGCTCCAAATCTGCGACCGGGCGCTCTATGGCTCCGTCGTCGAACTGCCGAGGCTGTGTGAGTATTAGCGATGTGCGCGGCCAAAAGCGTCGCTGTGGTCAGCTTTCCACGATTGGCCAAACCAAGGGTAGATGACCATTGTCAGATTGTCAACTTTGATGGTGCTAGTTTCGGATTGCGATGGCTCCAAGCTTCTACTGTGCTTTTCAAACACACCATCGAACTCGTCGTTGCACCCGATGGTAAGCAGCCAGAAAAACAACTGGTGACGTCACGGCGAGGCAAATTCCAGTCGTGACGTCACGGATGGAAACCACGGACCGGGCCGCGGACCGATTGATCACGTGATGCGCGGCCCGCGGGCCGCCCGGCTGCAATGAGCATCCACACGGCGGACCAAAAGAGCAGACGACAGAGCGAACGGGCCGGTCTAACCTCGACCTCACAGCTCCGCCAAACGCATGCAGCGAGCTGCTTTGAGGCTATTTGTAAGGAGCCAAGATAGAGGTTGAACGAAAGAGACGTTTGGCCGCGGTGGCCCTGGCGTTGACTACTGAGTACGAGGAGGACTTAAGTGAACCGAAAAGGGCATGCTGGATGAAGCCCTGGATGTGCAGGAAAGATCTTGGACTGCATAGTCAACTCTTTTCGTCGCACAACAAAAGGTTCGTCTTCTTTGTCTTCAACAGTTGTCGCAGTGGTTGTCGCCGAAAGAAAATGACTTTGGATTTGGATTCCAATCCAAACAACAAAAGTCAGCTTGTTGCCAGACTTAGCACTTCAATGATACTAAAAACGCCGCGGTCCGCCGCCAAGGTCCGGGTGAGAAAAGTAGCTTGGCATTTCTCAGAAGCGCGGGCCGCGGACCGCCGGCGGACCTCGAAAACCGGTGACGTAAGATCACGTGATGCGCGGCCCGCGGACCAAACCAGCAATTTGGTCCGTCGTGTGGATAAACCTTAAGAGGGCGCCACGGAAACATCTCGGCGCTTATAGAGGAGGCCATGCAACTAAAAATAACCGTCAGTACCCAGCAATTGCGAAACCTGCAAGCTATGCATATGAGGAATCCACTGGGTGCCTTAATTGAGCGCAAAATTCACAAGGCATCTGGGGGACTGTAAAGGTGTATCCACACGACGGACCGGGCCGCGGACCGATTGATCACGTGATGCGCGGCCCGCGGCCCGCCCGGCGGCAATGAACATCCACACGGCGGACCAAAAGAGCAGACGACAGAGCGAACGGGCCGGTCTAACCCTCGACCTCACAGCTCCGCCAAACGCATGCAGCGAGCTGCTTTGAGGCTAATAATAATAATAATAATATTTATTTTGGTTCAGGAGAACCGCGGCGCCGCAGAAAGGCAAGTGGCCCATTCCATGAAGGCCTGCGGCGCCGCATCTAACGACGATGGGATGAGATTGTGTACAGATGACAGAGAGGTGCTGACGATGTTGAAATGGAGCTTGTGGGTGAGGGTGGCGGGATGATGTTACGGGTAATGTGGGTCCAATGTTGTTTAGTGAGTTGTTCGCTGGGACGGTTATCCTTCAGCTGGTCTCAAGTCTGGCTGTACCCGGGGAAGTGTCCGGGCAAGCCCTCCAGGGTGGTGTTCGGTGGCTTCACCGTGCGTAAGCCCCGGCAGATTGATGGTGTTACCATGCTCCAGGATGTGGCCCAGTCTTGGTAGACGGCTGCCACTCTCAGGCACGGTCTTCTGAACATTAGAGGTGAAACTTAGAGGACACCGGTTGACGCGCTGCTCCTGAACGTCGCCGGGGGACATGAAGGAGCCTATTTGTAAGGAGCCAAGATGAGGTTGAACGAAAGAGACGTTCGGCCGCGGTGGCCCTGGCGTTGACTATTGAGGACGAGGAGGACTTAAGTGAACCGAAAAGGGCATGCTGGATGAAGCCCTGGATGTGCAGGAAAGATCTTGGTCTGCATAGTCAACTCTTTTCGTCGCACAACAAAAGGTTCGTCTTCTTAGTCTTCAACAGTTGGCGGTTAACAGCCAGCTTGTTGCCAGACTTAGCGCTTCAATTATACTAAAAACGCCGCTGTCCGCCACCAAGGTCCGGGCGAGAAAAGTCGCTTGGCATTTCTCAGAAGCGCGGGCCGCGGACCGCCGGCGGACCTCGAAAGCCGGTGACGTAAGATCACGTGATGCGCGGCCCGCGGACCAAAACAGCAATTTGGTCCGTCGTGTGGATACACCTTTAAAAAGCCTCTGACACGCCAAAAAAAATATTTTTTTTTCATGCTAGGCGTTGAAATGGCATATCAGGACATCACAAAAAAATTATTTCACTATAGAGTTGCGTAGTTTTTTTATAAAAAATAGAAATACGAGGCCCGATTCAAAGTTCCCGCCGTGCACTGTGACGTAACAGTGTACCGCAAGGTGTCGGGGCGGTCAGAAGGGAGGCATCCACCTACGTCACTAAAAGTGAGTTCACCGGAAGTCATGTGAGTTTCACTCCTCGTGCTCTCCGCGACCGTGCTTAAGATTTGTTTTTTATTCTGATTTTTGTACGAGCGATCGTAGAAAACGAAGTTTCAGTTCCACTGGCTCTTTACCGCTGCACCGTTGGTTAGTTTGCGTGCTGTAAAATTTGAGGACGAAGAGTCAGTGGATCGACGTGATGGAGGTCAATGATGAAAGCGTTGCCAGTACAAGCCAGTGTACGAGTGCATGCCGTCAGTCCGATCATACAGAGCTATACTGGGCGCAAAACAAGCTATCAAGTTTTGAAAAAAATTTTTAGAACGCTCGCAGAAATTAGGATTGCTAGCATACGACACGCCCGATCGCATTGCTGAAGGTTCAGACACCGAGGTCATTGAATCATCGGATACTCTCCAGGCTAAAGATGCCTGCCGTCTAAAGAATACGAGCTGGTTTGTGTACAAAGTACAAGTAAACGTCGAGCACAAAGTATGTATTTTGTCTAGAACATGAGTAGAACTTGTTTACTAGGTGCACATGCGGCCGATGTATGTCTCTCGGAAATGCATGCTGTGTGATCTCTTCTTCAGTTGCTGAAATACCGGGACAGTCCCTCACACAGCACCTTCTAGGCATTGTAGTTGATCACGTCAATTCACTGAATCCGCTTCTTCTACCTTTACAGCAACATTAAGCGATGAAAGGCAAATAAAAGAAACCTTGTCTGCTTCGATCGCTCGTGGAGGTGCGGAGAATAACAAAAATATTTAAAAAAATATTACACGCGCTCGCGGTAAGCACGAGGAGAGATACAACTCACGTGACTTCCGGCGATGCCTACCTTCTGACCGCCCCGACACCTTGCGGTACACTGTTACGTCACAGTGCACGGCGGGAACTTTGAATCGGGCCTCGTATTTCTATTTTTTATAAAAAAAACTACGCAACTCTATAGTGAAACAATTTTTTTGTGATGTCCTGATATGCCATTTCAACGCCTAGCATGAAAAAAAAATTATTTTTTTGGCGTGTCAGAGGCCCTTTAAGGGGGGGGGGGGTATGGTTGGCCTGGTAAAGGTCCCCGCATCCTCAGATGAAGCAGAGCCATATATGGGGAGAGTTCGGGCAATAGGCGGAGCAAAGGCAAAGGCCGCCGCCAGCGCCGAATATTCCCCCGCGGTTAGAGCGTAAACTAAATATGTGACACGCGTCGACAAATCAGCAAACCGCGACGTCACAATATCGGAATGACATTTAAAGCGTGAAATAGAAGCGTTCAATCTCGCAGCAGCACGACGACGACGACGATGACGTTTAGAGGATGCCACACCGGGCGTCCGCGATGCCTCAATCTATGCCCTGGGTCTCGGTACCTGGGAAGCGGCAACTTTCTCCTTTGACTGGGCTACCCCTTGGACCCTGATGCTACGACCCCAGTGAGCGACAGCACCATCATGCTCCTGGGGCTCCTTTGTGCAACCGTGCACCGATCGAACGGCAGGATGCAGATCCCCTTGGTCCGCTGCTGACCCGCCTCAACGAAATCTGGACATCTTCAAATTGTACTGACATCCTCCGCAATAACAACAATCCATCTCGTCGTCGTCTTCCATGTATATACTCATCGCATTATCATGTTCCTTGACGTGGCACCGCTGGCCTCCATGGTACGGGCTGTTGCCTTTCTGCGGTGCCGCCGCTCTCCAGAGCCAAATAGATATTATTACAAAGTAATTTTTCTGACCTTGAGGTTGTTCCGGATTACACCATCATGACTCGCGACTATGAGATTCTCTGCGTCAGAGGAAAAGACTGTATTTACTCGGTTTTTTATCGTCCACCAGGTGGAAATGTTTCAATCTTTTATAATTTTTTAGAAGAACTTTTTTGTTTTGCAAATGAGGAGAGATGTAAACTTTTTCTTGGTGGAGACCTAAATATAAACTTACTCGAAGAATCGCGTGTCAGAGACGACTTTCTTATTCTACTTACATCAAATAACTTTTGTAATTTCATAAATTCTCCCACTCGTGTCACATCCTCATCGTCCACATTGCTTGATGTGTTTGTGACGAATCAAGAAGTAAGTTCTGTTAGTGCTGGTGTTCTGGAATATAGTCTAAGTGATCATCTACCCATATTCATGTTGATAAATCATATAACGAACCGGAAAAATGAGTTTGAGAATGAAAACGGAAGGACTATTAGGATCCGAAGCATAAATTCCGCCACGTTAGAAAAGTTTCGTGAAACTATTTCAAATACAAATTGGGACTCGGTTTTTTCCGCTACATCTGCTGATGAAGCGTATAATAAATTTTTAGATATTTTTAAGAAAATATATGAAAATTCTTTTCCTTATAGGCAATTAAAACAAGCTAAAAAGAACCGCAAGCCATGGGTAACTAGAAAATGCTTAAAATTGATTAATAAAAAAATAAACTGTATAGTACGTTTCTTAAAACAAGAACTCCAGAAGATCTTGCTCTTTTCAAAAAATGCAGAAATACACTGAATAAGGTTCTTCGCCAGTCTAAACAAACATATTTTCATAATTTATTTAATGAGACATGTATGAAGAGAACAGATCTGGTATGGAAACAGTTAAATCAAGTGTTAAAACATGGTCCCTTTGAGTCAGCTGTACAAGAAATAACTAAAGATGGTGTAACATTACAAGGAAAAGATCTCGCAGAAGCTTTTAACATGTATCTAATAAATCTTGTAAGTAGCATACATAGTCCGTTATCAATGTCCTTTATGAAACCTAGAAATCAACACAATGCTTTTTTCTTCCCAACAGACGAACAAGAAGTGTTTTCCACGATGTTATCATTTAAAAACAGTAACTCCTCTGATATAGATGATTTCCAGATCAAACCAATTAAGTATGTATTAGATGTCTTGGCACCAGTTTTAACACATATTATGAATACCTCATTGTCTAGTGGTGTATTTCCTATGAAAATGCAGATTGCAAAAGTTATTGTTTTGTTTAAAGGTGGAAACAAAAACGAATTTTCAAATTATAGACCTATATCAATATTACCTGTGTTTTCTAAATGCCTTGAAAAAATCATTCATAATAGATTAACAAGTTTTTGTAAAAAATTTGCAATAATTACAGACTCTCAGTTCGGTTTTCGCAAAGGCCGATCAACGGAATTGGCATTGTTACAACAAAAGGAGCTAATTTTGAAGTCTTTTGAAGAAAAAAATTAATTTTAGGTGTTTTTATAGATTATTCTAAAGCGTTTGATCGTATCGATCATATTACACTCATAAAAAAGCTCGAATGTTATGGAGTCCGTGGCGTAACACTCGATATTATAAAATCATATCTTAATTTTCGGCGGCAATGTGTTGTAATAAATGGTAAAAATTCTACCGTTCAACCTATCAGATCTGGAGTACCACAAGGTAGCATCTTAGGTCCTCTTTTATTTAACTTGTACATAAATGATATCGTTAACATCAGTAGGACCCCCTCTTTCATCATTTATGCCGATGATACTAGCTTATTTTTTTCAGGCACTGAAATACAGGAACTGGTGTATGAAACTAACACCACACTACAGAAGTTATATGAATGGAGTGTATTAAATTCGTTAGAAATTAATATGAGCAAAAGTAAGGCGGTCCTTTTCCGACCTAAGAATAAAAATGTTAGTTCCAATTTTAATATTGTTCTTGGCTTCTCTCAAATTGAACTCGTTCAAAATGTGAAAACGCTTGGAGTTTATTTTAACAACCACATGTCTTGGAATGATCATATTATGAATATAGCTAAAAAACTTTCAAAAGTGTTGGGAAAATTGTACCAGTTTAAAAATATACTGCCTTGTCGTATAAAATTGCTTATATATAAAGCTCTTTTCGAACCTCTTTTAAATTACTGTAGCTTGGTGTGGAGCACTACAAGCCTGTCCAACCTAAATAAATTACATATTCTTCAAAAAAAGGCTGTTCGCATAATACGAAATGTGTCTTTTGACACACACACTCCTCCTTTATTTAAAGAGCTGAATCTAACATCTATTCTGGATTCATATGAGTATACTCTCCTCACACGATATAGATCCACCCTCCGATGTAATGAACCATTTTTTACTTGTATTTCAAACTTAACTCCGATTTCTAAACCTTATGACGTTAGGGAAAGGGAGCGCTGGAAAATTCCATTAAATCGCACGAACTATGGGTTTCAAATGTTAAGCTATAATCTTCCGTTGGTCCTAAATAAAGTTGAAAAACAAAATTTGTCAAACATTGAAAACCTACATCTAAATGAAATTCGAGAACTTTGTTTTCACAAATAAAAAGTGAATTGTCTTTGTGAGCTGTAAATACATCCGTTTTATATATTTTTGTTTCCTGTAGACATCCAGTCACTAGATGCTGTCGTTTCTTTCGTTCTTTGTGTATAAGGTATATAAATGTTGTTGTTTTTTTTTGTCGTTGTTTGCTTGTTTTTTCCTGGTTGCTGTTGTTTGTTGCCGTATGCCAATTGTAAGGCTGCAGAGGCCTTGTCAAGTCAAAACTGTTTTGACTTTTTGCCTCTGCAGCCCACATCACTATCTGATGATGTAAATAAAATGATTGATTGATTGATTGATTGAAGTCGCATTCGTTCTGTCGCGCGCGTACCCAACAAAAATAGTTTATAGGTTTTTTATTGCTTTTTTCTTCTTTCAAATGTGGTACAATGCTTTCTCAATGACCTCGGGAAAATACATCCGCCATGAAACACAAAATGCAGCGGGAAAAGACGAGAATTTATCCGCCAGCAGTGTTTGAAACTGCGCCTACGGAGGCTGTGCCTATCGAAATCACAGTCCCCTCGGTTAGGGTTAGCAGGGACGGCGGAGAGAGTCTAGCCTCAAACCCAATGACTGGGCTCGAAAACAGTTTGCTGCCCCTGGGGTCGAGTGTTCATTGGAAAGGTGTATAGGGGCGCTTTATCGAGCTTGTTGTCCCCACAGCCCGGTGTTTACCAACACAGCATAACAAAGAAATTGAACCTGGCCGAGCACGGTCTCGGCACGAGCGCTTCGCTCTGACCAGTGCTCTGGTCGCACGAGGAGCGGCCGTCGAATCGTCATCTTCGATTTCTCGGATCAAAAACAAACAAGAAAAAATGGTTTGTTGCCCCACAGCTGAAGCGCACCGCTAGAGGCGTGACAACGTATGGCCAAAATCTCCCAATACACGGCTTTCCTGCAAAGAACAGCGATCTTGATGGTGTGCATGCACTTTGCGGAAGCACTGTAGAGGTTTTAACATAAACAACGTAGTAAACGCGTCAGCGTTCTCTGCCAAGTTACATTCAGTCTGTCTATGCTGGAACGCAAACTAAATGACGTAGAAAACTGCATCGGGCACTGATTGGCTGTTCTCTCGGGTCAAGTGACATGACGTTGAAATGTAGTTTTTCCTTGTGAAGTTCGAGCTATGCTCGTAAAATGATGCAGTTGGCGGTGACGTTAAAATGTCGTCACGATGCACTTTGACGAGGCAGTTAACTGAGTGGTCGAGACGAAGCCAAAGATCGTTCTGCATCGTAAAAGATGGCAACACTAAAATATGCATCTTTACTGCTGGGTTCGCCAGCGGATCGAGTTTTTAGAGATCACAGGGATGCTTTCGTGACGAGGGATGCGAGGTTTGTGGGCGAATACCGGCTGACCAAAGGGGTGACTCGCTTGCTGTGCGACCAGCTTCGCGGAAAGCTCCAGCGGCGTCGCGAAGGGTCGTGCTGACGGTCGAACAACAAGTCCTCGCAGCTCTACGCTTCTACGCCACTGGCGGCTTCCAGGGAACCGTCTGGAGCGAAGAAAACATTGGTGTTCAACAGTGCTCCGTGAGTCGCGTACTTGTTGATGTCGCCAAAGCTATCATCGATTACCTCGGATCGAAGTGGCTGTGTTTCCAGCAAACTCAAGCAGAGAAGGCGCTTAGAAAAAGGAAGTTCTTCGAGTGATGCAAGTTCAGCGGCGTGATCGATATATATTCTAAATACTCTTACACGATTAAACACGATTGTGTTTTCATTTGAGTGCACCCCATATAAGCGATTTGGCTGAGCGAAAATCCAAGCAACGGTAACAGGCTTAATTTGAGCTAGTTGGTTTATAGTTCAGGTAGATATTTATATATATATATATATATATATATATATATATATATATATATATATATATATATATATATATATATATATATATATATA
>JAZHYW010010003.1:0-206850 GCA_037355805.1 Ixodes ricinus | reverse complement strand
GCTTTGATAGCCAGTACTGTCGCCGAAGTGTCATCGGGAGTTGAAATATCCATCCCGAACAAATGTTGCTGTAACAATGTGGAAGGTCACTCGACCGGAGAATATACACCCTGCCCTTGTTGACAAAGTTAACTTCGCCTCGATCAATTTCAGGCTCAAACCTCGGCTCTCGTAAAGTTCAGAAACGTCACTCACGTCGGCAACTTCAACAAACGGGTTTCAATACTTTTTTTTTCGCAGAAACAGAGGGATTTAGGCGTCCATTGAGTTTGCTGGCAAAGTGTAAGTTTTGCTATATTCTGCCGCTCTCAATAAATGAGCCTTTAATGATTGATCTCGCTCAGCGCGACGTCAACATCGCGCGAAAATCCAATTAGCGCGTTCCGCAGGCCCCTCGGCACGGTCGACGAGTTTAGCGACAGGTATTAAATATGCCAATTGTTGTGTACCGTAATTTGTCCTCGGCAAAGACCATTCTATGTCATGTGAGCAGGCGCACCATGCCGACGTTCCGTGAGTAGCTTTCGACCAGAAAGTGAAGCCGCAGCAGGCGTAGAGTGTGGTCAAATTTGGGTAATACACAGTGAGCCCGTTTAGTGAACCCACTACGCAGATTATGTCCGTATCAACTCACGAAAAATTTAAATAAATGCTTGTAAAACATATTTTATAACGAACAACATATTGAAACATATCGAACTTTATCGGAAACTTCAAAGCGCAAATTAATCGTCTCACCTTTCCCCCAAAAGAAGTAGGAGAAGAAAATTTTCAAAACTAAAGTTACAAATGAAAACTGACAATTCAAGGAAAAAGGTAAAAATAAGCGCACACCGGAAAACGTTTGTACGAAGAGGATAAGGTAAAACTCTGCATGCGCTCTAAAAAAGGAAAAACTTTGTTCAGATGGAGATGAAAAGAAGAGAAGCTCTCGACAACAATCGTGAAATTTCTTGAAGTATTTTGCTATATCCCGACTACTTGCTATATCGAAACTGATCATGCTTTGATTCTTGCTGTTCGTTATAAGCAGGTTTATTTCTGCTCGTCGCCTCGCGTCGATACTACGAGAACGCAGCAGCTGACTACACAGACGCGGATTTTCCTTAACTTGTAGAGGTAGTAAACTTGAAAAGCACCGGCAATTGCAGTCTCATCAGGTCTCTTAGCGTGTACAATAAATCTTCGAATGTGGTGTGCTGCTGCTAGTATATTGACGTAGTAAGGGGCAGTATCATGCGTTCAAATATAATCTTGGTCCATTCCTGCTCATAATAATCTGCTTGAGCATGAATTCGCAGATATAGCTCCACTGCCGCGATATCAATCTCCATTCGTATTTGTCTAATGCTTTGCGACTTCGCTCTAATTCCATAGTGTGACTGTGACTTGCTGTAGTTCTTAATGACGTAGTTAAAACAACCACCTTTATTATCATCATCATTTTCAGCGCTGGCTGAACTGTTTTCAGTCTTCGTCTCCCCGCAACTCTTCGCATATTTAGACAGCCCGTCGCGAGCTGCTCGGCGATATCGAACATTGCGGTTAGTTTGGAATAGCGTATTGCGTCGTCGTTAACGCCAATTTAACGAGTATACGGCCCTTTGTTACAACAGAGGAATAGTTTTGACTGTTCGTGAATAATGATGACAGCAACACCTGGCTTCACGTCTTATCAGTGGCCTAGCTGCGGTGAGATATTGCAACGACGACAGTGCACCAATCCATCCTCAGTAGTCTCGGATTCATACACCATTCTGTGTCTCTTTCCAGCCACCGGCCTATAAACAAAATCTCCTCACTCAGCTATACGCTCTCTATATTTAGCAGGTCTGTCGGCAACATGCAAATATTCAGAGAGAATCTTTCAGCTCTATAGAGCTGAACCCAGCATTCCCATTGCAACTGCCTCGTTGATGTGGTACTTCGAGTGCTTAATTGAAATGACCCGTTCTTCGGTGCGATGCTGATATACCTCTACGAACGTAAACCAGAGCGCCAGACTAAACATACATCTCATGTAAATCAAACGACGCATATCCTTTGGGCAATCATGGCGTTACGGATTTGTAATGCCCAACGGAAACTATTCCTGCCTTCGACTTGAGTGGAAGAGTACAGAGCCCACAAACTGTGTATGAAACAGCTATTATTTGGATACGGGGAACTCCATAACTGAATTTTTGGCGATGATACTGGGCAATTGTGGAAAGCTCGGGTGATGAAGCGCAGGCTGAAATGAAACGAAATACTAACAAGATAAGTTAATAAATTTTAGCGTCGTCACATCGAGCAAACAAAACAAAGGCGTGTATTCCTCATTATTCGAACGCATGCAATCTTGTCGTATTTGGCAATGAAATAAAAGTGAATGAAAATAATGCTATCGATAATGCGAGATAAAGCTGTCATCAACTTCATGTGCTCCTTTATTAGATAGACAGATTAGAAAACCAACCAAAAAAGCAAATAGAGCGCCACACCACAGCCCGTAGTGGGCTCCCCGTGCGAGCATGTGCGCTGTGATGAAATGGCAAGCCGGTACACTGTGAGCCTAGCCTTTGGCATCACGCAGTAATACGGAACCGCAAGCCGAAGCCACGTGCTCTCAGATGGAAAGAGGGCACGTCAGAGAAAACGAAATCCCGGGTTCCACTGTGCGGGTCTCCTTGCCATCTTTGAGCATAGTACGCCTAAGGCAGCAATCCCTTGCCTATATATCGAAAATTGAAGTCTGAATTTCAACAAATTAAAATGCAACTATTCGAAGTGACGGTATGGAAATTATAACGCATTATGATCATCGTTTGGTGGTTAATAGATAATAGGTGTTGAAACTACCAAATACATCGAGAACCCTCTCTGTAAAACATCTGCTCGGCAACTACGCAAATTCTAAACTAAAGCGGGCCGGTCACCGTCCCATTGACCGATGATAGCGAAATTGTGACAAATGTGCAAAATGTGAGCCCGAACTGGTCAGGCCCGACAGACTTACAAATCTGAGTAGAGCCCGGCCCATACCGCCAGTTTTACCAGTTGCCACTCTGGCCACGACAGACTTGAAAGAGGGCCGAGTCGTGTTTTGAATATTTTAGAACGTTTCGCGCCAATATTACTGGTTATTGTACACCGCAGATCGCTTAATACGCTTATGCGCTGGCGGCGTAGTGTCGAAATGGAAGCATTCTCATTGTCTCTACTCTACATTCTCCGCATAATTTCTCCAGAATATTACGTGCTTTCATCCCGGGAAGAGACGCACTTTTCAACCTTGCAGCACATCTTACCACCCTAGTCTGCGAAGACAACGAGACGACAACTGCTGAAACGGCTGAAACTGGCGTCTTTTGTTGTCGGAGATAAGACATTTTTATTCAGGCGATTTTTTGGAAAATAGCTGCACCACACGTGAATGCCGTCTTCACTATGTGTTTCTTGAGCTCGGCGGACATTCGGAGAACAACCATCGCAGTCTGTTAGTCATTAACTAAAATCTGTATTAACTTTAATTATTGGTTTGACAATATTTGCAATTGTAATTTTGAAGCCAGCCCGTCCTGGAAGGACTACCAACTTGCATTTAAAATGCAACTGGTACTGGAGATCGACAATTTTCTCCCCTTTCTATCATCCGATTCCGAAGCTGAGAAGTTCAAGTGCGCCGGAAGCGCTGATCGCGTGACGCTTGTAAATGACAGTTTCGTGACGTACAAATCGTCATGTCCTAATATCTGCACTGCGGCTGTCACGGTGCGGCTCGAGGTATGCTGGAAACTCGCCAGGGCGGTCTGTACGCTCTCGCTTTAATGCGTCATTGCCCGCTGGAACTATCGCGATTGTTGTCGGCGGGAAGGCGCTTCGCCAGGAAAACAAACCAGACTGGAACGCTGACTCTGCCGATCGGCTTATCAGCGCTGAAGTCTTGCTATTATCTTCAGCGGGAAGCCTGGCGCTTCGGTGATCCAGAATTGCTGATGAATTTGGTTTCTGGTGATAAGCCCAGACTGGGTAATGTCTTACTGCAAATGTGTTCCGGCGACCTCCCGACCTTTGCGCATTGCTGCATGAATCGTTTCTTATGGGTGAATTCGCCCGGCTGGGCGTGTCGTTCAATGTTGGCGTAATGTAACAGTGGTGCTGGAGTGTTGACATCTTGAATGGTGAATGGGCTTTCGTTTACTGATGTGACTGAAATGCTGGCGAGGTCAGGTCGAATCTTGGCGGCCTTCAGGCTGATCCTGCATGCGCTAATCCACTGCTGGAAGAACGAGGCGTTGAGTGAAACTCGCGCGCGGCGAAGAGGCGTCGTAGCTGTTGCCGCTCTGTTCGCCCGGCAAGTCTGGATAAACGCCATCAAATATGTTAACAATGCCTTCGAAGATGGTCACGCTGTTCTGTCGCGAGACATGCCGCACCACATTCGCTGACCGCCGAACCTGATGCTGGCGGAACTCAGTGGTGGGAATTTGAACCCGGTAGTACGTTGAAATGAACGTTCACGTGCCATTTCGGCAAGCCACATCGGAGTCTTCATCCGTTTTAATGGGCTTGAATCAAGCTTCTCAAAGTCACGCTCGCTGAAGATCTGATCTGGGTATATGTGATGCCGATGGAGCTGTGCTCTTTAGGGCTTTCCATACCGAAAGATATACCAGCGCTCGCGCGCTCGTCTTCGTCAGGTGCTCTTTCCTTCTTCTTGTTGATCACTGGTCCAGTGGACAGAAACCTTGTGGCTCTGAAGGCGATGGATGGGCAAGTACAACGACCAGGAGAGTAGGCAGCATGGCTACCTCGTGGCAAGACAGGTGCCATTCATTACAGCATGCATATGGCCTGTGAACCTTCTCGGCGATATCTCGACTAATTTGCGCGTATACAACGCAACTGGCGAATCAGCGTTCGTGCTGCCTTCCACTCTCCGAGAACAATGATGCGATTAAAGCAGGCTAAGACTTACGGGCATGCAGCGGCGCGAATGCAGATATGGATCATGACGATTTGTACGTCGACCGATACTTCGCATGATCAGCGCTTCCACGTATAGGCGCGTTCAGATCGGTTAAATTGTCGACGGATATCTCCAAACTAGTGCATTTTTTAAAATGTGTAAGTTATGCTCTTCAGGACGGCTGGCTTCAAAATTACAATTCCAACATGATCCATAAAACCAATAATTAAAAGTCAATTAACAGATTTTTGTTAATGACTCACCAGACTGTGACGACGATTCACCTATCAGATAACCGCAGGCTCAAAAAACACATAATGAAGACGGCATTCGCATCAACAGCAAAGACGCCTTTTTTAAAAAATCTGTTTCGAAAAAAAAATCCTTAGGGCAATCCTTTAGGGAATGATTATCTACGTTAATGCGAATAGCATCAAACGGTGCGGAGTTATGCGCGTTCGTCAGGTGGCCGGCACACTCTAGATACGCCAGCCCACTCTTGAGGCGATTCTAAATTTGTTGACACTTTCACAGCCCTGCGCACGATCTCCGCAGCCCAGCACGTGCGTTTGTGTCACTTAGGAAGGCGAGCAAAGCACGCGCCATACGCACAAACACTCAAAATGGTACCGACCAGACTTTCTGGCGTCTCAGCTAGTCTCAACCAACGGTACTCTAAACGGTTGTTTATATCTTTACCATAGGACGCGCTTTACAGCGCTGTCACAGCTACCAGTGCGCGCGCGTTCCATGCACGAGGGCTCATTCCGCTCTCGTGAGGCTGAGCACGGCCGCTACATCACCCTCTCCCGAGCGCGGGAGAGGGTGAGCTAGCAGCCGTGCTCAGCCTCACGAGAGCGGAATGAGCCCTCGTGCATGGCGCGCGCCTGCTACTGTGACAGCGCTGTAGCGCGTCCTATGGTAAAGATATAAACAACCGTTTAAGTGCGTTGAATGACTGCCTTCATAGCTCTGTGGTTAGCGCGTCTGCCTGCTGATCAAAGGGTCAACGGTTCGAATCCCAGCCGGCGCCGGTCTTTTTTATTTGTTATCGACCCGCGGCGTAAGAGGTTAGATAGCCAGATAGATAGATACATAGACGAAAAGTGCGTGGAAGTAGCCAAAGAATGATATTCACATTAAAATAACACCCTGTATAACTATCAGCGTTGAACAATAGTTGCCACGGCACAATATACATAAGGCCTACCACCTCCATCAGCTAGCTGATCAGCGAGATTGTCGCATAAGTGACGATTGGTCAAGTGCCGCGCGTGACATATAACAAACGCTATCAGATTGTGACGTTGGCCATGGAAAGACGAGGCCCGCTGAACGTCGCCATCTGCGGCTCAACGAGAAATTTTTCAATGACCTGATCGTGGTGCTAAATATTACCTTTATGACTGTCACCCCGGCAATGTAAAACAGGACTACAAGGCTGGCAGGCCGCCAGGTCCAACAACAGGCCGTTGAAACAGCAACTATTCAAAAAGCAATATAACACATGTATTTTGAATTGGCTCATGATGGCACCCGACAGGCTGCAACTTAGAGGAACAGCCCATCGCAGGATACGATCAGGCATACGTATTCGATAGTTGTTAAAGTGCTACAGAGGGTAGGCCCATGTCCGACACATAGGAGTTTCTCTCGTTTCATTCAGGCCGTCTAATGTCGCCAAACTCCTCTTAGATGTTGTCTGCGGATTTTTACAATCGCCCATACTCATGAGAAGTCAGAAATCAGACTACACACCACATATTCTGTCAGTACCTCACAGACGACTTCGTGTCCTTGAGCATATAAAAGCACTCAAAGCTAGCGTAAAACGAAGATCACAAGCCACGCACCTCACCACAGCGGTTGCGCGAAATGTGAAAACAAATATTTCCAACTACGCCATTCATGTTACATGTGCTGTTTGTGGCAGACCTGAAAATACAGACAACAACAGCAACTACGCTGCCTTTAACCGCAAAACACAAATTTACAATCAACGTTATTTTTGATCTTTGACGACCATATGTACAGATGCCAAATAAAATACAAATTGACTTTTTATCAACTTTATTTGCTATGTGTATAGCATGCAACAACTCACTCCAACCACGTTAATGCATTTAACAAACTAAACATTGCAGAAACAACGCAAAAAAAAAAAAACATACATAGCACTGAATGTAACTATCTCTGACAAAAAAAGAGTACTGAAAACTATTCTGGAGTAGGTTTGGACCAAAAAATGGTACTATAAAACCTCATGTCGATAGGTGCTACCACATCCTCCATGTTTTGTAAAATAAACAGCTAAGAAGCGTGAACCATGCTACAGACAAAACAATAAAAACAAAGACTTTTGTGCCTAATTATTGGCGTAGTATAGATAGAAAAGGAATCTGTCATTTGCAAGTTTAAAGAACTGGCGGTATAATAATAAACAATCGGAGGCATAAACCAAAACCACATTAACAAAAAAAAAAAAAAACAAAAAAAAAAAACAGATGTACTATAAAATGAGTTCCTTTTTACTACCACACCACCAAAGATAGAGCAGTGGGCGCTGAGACGACTTCCCGACACTTTTGTAGTAAGTTTCTTTCTATCTCAGTCGGATGATCTCCGTACGTAATCTGTCGACGTTCGACAAACAACGAACCTCCCTGGAGCACGTAATTTAGTTCAGGCGATTCGCTGAGGAAAAGCGCGACGCATCAATGCCAAAAATAAAGCTTTTCATAGAACTCTAAAGCGATGCATTAAAAAGGAAGTAAATAATAAAGCCCCCAAATTAAAAAAATAGATATAAAAGCGACGCTCCTAGGCGCGCAGTACCATGATAGCAAGAAATCCTTCATCTGCGCAGCATATACATGACATCTGCATGACATCTGCATGTCATACCCAGATGAAAACCACTATCTGAATGACATCTACATGAACAAAGCAACGTTACGGCAAACAAACCGGATCCCACATCGTAGAAACATCAAGCATGGAGAAGCAAAACAATGACCAGGAATAACAAAATCAAAAAGAAGGCAAAATGCACATATCGAGAGCGACATCATATACGACTTTAGTTGATCATATCTGGAATGCACGGATGACGATGCCATCTCTGTTCTAGAATACATAAAATTGAGGAACGACTGGCGCTCGCCGCATCATCCCAAGCAGTACCTAGCATAAAAACGGTACAGGTCGAGATAAGAGCCATTGAAATAATCTGAACCTACATCACCCGTATTCACCAGGCGCGAGTAACGACTGTTTAACCACCATCAACGACGTCGTCATTAAATGATCACGTGGCGAGCGATAGACGCCGCTAAGTAAGCGCTGATACCGGCCGTGTTTAGGGCCTTCGCCCCGCCGACAAAGAAGTCGGCTAACAAATCGTAGTCATGGGAGCAAGGCTAGTTTAGCCGATGTTAAGAGGGTGACTAGCGGCTCAGCGCCATGGCCGACTCATATCACCGCTGACCGCCAGCGCTAACAAGCACTTACAATCTCAGGAACACTGGCTGACACATGTAGAAGAATTGGAGGCAAATATTATGTAAATAGCCATGTTCAACGGCAAGAGATACCGCTTAAAGGGGCCCTGCAATCATAATTAAGCGTCTACCTTTTTTGCGGTTTCCACGTCTCTTGGGGTTCGGGCAAGCCAGCGGGCACGGAGAGAGTCACTAAATATCAGTGCGTCATATTTTAACCGGACGACGCGGAAACCTCCTCCACCGACGGGGCGACCCGCGGTACCGAAAGCGCGTAATGTGACGTCTTAGGTCCTGGGCTTACTACTGGTCAGAGCCGCTAAAAGCTTCTTTTTAGTCGAAATACAAAATATAAGTGGCGCGAACCGTTTCAATTATTTATAAAAGTAGTTTTTGTTCAGTATTTGAGATCAGAAAAGAAACAAATGCAGTTTATAAAGTACGGAAACAAGAAATGATCCGTCGACATACCCGCCACCAATCGGTGGAAAAGGCGGCGCCTACTAGAAAGGAGTAGTGGGATCAGGCGCCGACACGGAAAGGTCCCGGATGTACGCGGCGGCGCTGCGGCCGTAGGGACCGAAGGACCCGGCCGGCTCTGAGCGTTCCCAAGGCCTTCGGTGAGCAGCTTTGTCTTGCGGTTTGGCCGTTTCGCGGTATGGCAGCGCGAAGTGGCTCCCATTCTGAACTGATCTTTACCCCGTGTTTGCTGTCGTTTGTGGCCAATGAAGTGTCATGCCGAATTTGTGTTTAATCGCGCAGCAAATGCAATGAGAGCCGCTCTAGCTGCCCGCTACATACAGCCTATCCAGAACACGCTTTAGTGGCGCCCTCTCGCGCCGTCGACACGGAGTACGGCAGCCGTGAGCGCTCGCTCAGCTCACCACCCCTCGTCTAGTTCACGGCCACTCAAGCAACCAAGGACGTCATGAAGGAGGTTATTTTTTGCTTGTTTTTGTAATTTTAATTTGCCTATAACTTCTAAAATAAATCGAAATTCGAGAAAAGAAAAGTGTCATTAAGTTACTACGTTCAGTGCGCTCAGGTTTGGTGCAAATTAAAAATTAGTAAAAAATGCCACTTGGGGCCCCTTTAAAGGGATGCCGCTGAAGAGTACGAAATGTTCCGTCAATCGTCAAAAATAGGTTGAATATGATCCACAATATCCGTAAATGACAATCGCACGTTTGTGTTTGGTCTGGTGGCTGTATCTTTGCATTATAAACTGCTCGCTCGTGGAGAAGCTCGGAAGCAGAGCACGTGACATCCAACGCAATCGCTGACGGCGGTCGTCTCGAGCGGGCAACGCTACGGCGGGCTGACGTCGAGAAGGATAGCCAGATCGTTCCAGCCACCGAAGCGGCTGCATTTGCTCCGCAGGTGCTGGTGAGCGGGTCAATCTTCTGTAATGCTTGTGGGGGACAGTAGCGCCTGCAGCGACTGCAAAGAGGATTCTCGGGGAGGAGTTCCTCCTTCGCCCTTGCCTCAGATCGTGGCAGGCGAGACGACCTCCGCTCACTAAGCTGTCAGAGGTTCCCTGAACCAGGCATTACAAGCCGGACGTTAGCTGACATCACGGTGCTGCTTTGCTAATCGTTTGATTTGTTTTAAAATTCCTTTTCAAGACTTTTTTAACAAGATGTTGAGCATGTTCCAATGATGCCTGCTCTAATAACTGGTACATAATTAGAGCATGGCGCCAGAATCCCGTTAGCGGTATCCCTTTAAACGATCCTCCGCCGGGCCGCTGGACGGCGTGAATAGCGGCATGTTGCGGACGACTCCACACTTGTTTTGTCGTCGCTGAGTACCTTCTCGGCATCTTCCATGCATTTCTTCGCTTGCGTTTATCTACGCAATTTTTCTTTGTAAAACTCTGTCGGGCAGGTATACTTCTCATTGCTAACTTTTTTCTTCTGATAAACGATTTGAAATGTTGGTTTTTATGCGATAAAATACCCATTTACACAGCTTTACGCTGAAGTGCCGCGTGCGCGTGACCTATCAATGGCATGTCACTTCCGCTTCAACGGAACACGCTGGAGTAGTCACCCGCTCGCCTTCGCGCTCGTGAATACCGTACCAGAACTAGTCGATCCTTAGTCGCTGGTTTTTTCTCTTTGGTTCGCGACTGCATGGTCGCGATACCCCAACAAAACAGCGCAGGATTGAGTCGCGACTGGTGAATTCTTTGACACATGGCTATATATATGTTTATGTTGTTGACGAGTACAACTTGCACTTCAAGATTAAGAGAAAATGGGACACGCCACACATCAACTGGAACGACTGGACTACTGACACCAGCAACATCACAAGTTTCAAGATTAGTGAAAAAAAAAAAACACGCCAAAAGCAGTGTAACGCGCTTGCGAAGTGTCGTTTGTTTCAGATTTTGGCACCCAAGCAGGTACAGTTACTGCACTAACTGGCTCAGCTTGGGTCCAGACTGCAGCCGATGCTGCAAGCTGCGAGGGCGTGTGGCCCTGAACGAGTGCCTGTACTGCACGAGCGCGCGTGCTTGGCGAGGGACGCTGGAAGCCCGGAGCTCGCTGGCTAGCAGCATCGGCACTTGCGTCTGGACCCAAGCTGAAACGAGAGGTATGGCTGCCGACGCCATGCACGCGCACGCGCCTACTGCCCACGTGCCCGGCATTCTCTTTGATGATTTGGGTAATTGTCCATTGAAGCGTCGCTGCCCTCTGATATCTTTATCTCCCCTGGGCCCGTTTGCTCGAAGCGCTAACCGCGGCTAAAGTTAGCCGCAGTACCTAGGAGAGGGATTTTAAAATCACGTGACTGGCTCGGTAGGGATGCGGGGAAACATGGCGGTGCCCCGGTGAGTGAGCGCCGCTCGCTTTGGAACTAATATGTCGTTGTAGCTGCAATATCGAGCGCGTTAGTCAGCAACGAATGGTGCAGGAGGCTTTCGCTTTGCATTTCCTCACTTAAATCTCAAAGCATGGGCAATGACCTCGCCGCATTTTTTAGATAGTCTTTCGATTCTGGCCATTCCTAAGCCTAAATGAACGCGATAATTGTCGGCATGGCAACGTCTTTGGAAAGTGGATTGCCTTGACTCAATCGGCCGGGTATTGATAGCACACAAAAGCAGACAGCGTCCCACTAGACCTTTTTCTGAATTACCCAAGCATCGAGGAGAACGCTAGAAGTGTAATTCTACGGTCCACGCGCGCTGGCCTTCCTCTTATAAAAGATTCGAAGTAAATAATCATAATAAGGCTTTGACGAACGCGCGTGCAAGGCAAAATTTGTTTTAGACTTTTTGCTTTAGAACAATTACTACTGCAGACGCCAGCACGTGCAGCGCGTGTAACTACACTCGCAGCATGCACCTCGGCGCTTAGGAAACTTAGAAAAAGGTCTAGTGGGACGCTGTCTGCTTTTGTGTGCTATCAATACCCGGCCGATTGAGTCAAGGCAATCCACTTTCCAAAGACGTTGCCATGCCGACAATTATCGCGTTCATTTAGGCTTAGGATTGGCCAGAATCGAAAGACTATCTAAAAAATGCGGCGAGGTCATTGCCCATGCTTTGAGATTTAAGTGAGGAAATTCAAAGCGAAAGCCTCCTGCACCATTCGTTGCTGACTAACGCGCTCGATATTGCAGCTACAACGACATATTAGTTCCAAAGCGAGCGGCGCTCACTCACCGGGGCACCGCCATGTTTCCCCGCATCCCTACCGAGCCAGTCACGTGATTTAAAATCCCTCTCCTAGGTACTGCGGCTAACTTTAGCCGCGGTTAACTGCTAACAAAGGCCTGGCTTTAATAAAGCACTGGATGATCACCCCTTTTAATGCATTCCATTATGTTTTCTGTTACATTTTTACATCGGGCGGTGATCGTTTATTCCGACAGTCATTGCTACTCTCTTCTACTGTTAGTTAGTTATGTAAAACGATAAATACAATTTTGGAATGTGACTTTTTTCTTTCTTCAACTAGTGCATCTTTTAGACATGTACTCCACACATGCAAGGGCCTAATCAAGGCCTGCAGTATGTAATAAATAAATAAATAAATTATTAAATATAAATAAATAAATAAATAAAATAAACCTCAGCTGGCAAGGCCGATGCCCATTTTCAAACTAAATTGACCGCCATCTTGTCAGGAACGAACCTCCACAGCCATACTGCGCCATCGTATCCTGTAAAAGAAAAATGTTCACTTGGATACGCGCTATTTTAGGGCCGGAATTCGATCTGAGCACGAGGGTGCGTTTCTGAAATTATAGGTAGTGAATTATTGTGATCACGCACTCCTTTCTATAATATTCTTCGCCTGCATCACGGTGCTGAGCGTAAAAAATGTTGGGTAGGAAAACAAGCGTGTTGATTGCTGCTCCAGTGTATCTATAAAGGTTGTTGACTCACTGGCCCAGAGCCCGACTACCAATGCATGCGTTTGTCATACATATTTCGGCTGATTTTAGCTCATCCGGTGGCTTGTGATGGGAGAGGGGTTGTGCAATGAGCCGTCCGGGCGGTGGTAGGGCCGCCTTCGTGCAACGTGCACAATGTCTGACGTGTGCGACCGACGGTCGCGAGGGCGACAGAGGTGCCACCTCGTGGTTGGTGGTCGACAGTTGGCGGATGACGCGCAATGGGCCGATCTACTGGTTCTGAAGCTTTTCACAGTTTCCAACAGCACGAGAAGGTGACCAGAGGAGTACTTCATCTCCGATGTTGTAAGTCGCGGGGCGATGGGATGCGTTGTAGCAGGAGCGACTGTTGCTGTTGCGATTGGGAAGTGTGGAGGCGTGCGATTTGGCGGGCGTGTTCGGCTGGGAGACGATATGGGCGGGATAGGGGCCCAAGGCGAGGATCGTCTACGTAGGGGAGAACGGTGTCTAGGAGGGTGAAAGGTTCTCGGGCGTAGAGAAGGTAATATAGGGAGTAGCCAGTGGTTGATTGTTGAGCCGTATTGTAGGCATTTGTGATGTAGGGTACGACGGTGTCCCAAGTAGTTTGGTTGTTCGAAACATACATTGAAATCATTTCGGTCAAGGTGTGGTTGAGGCGCTCGGTAAGTCCATTAGTTTGCGGATTGTACGCGCTCGTGACGGTATGGATGGTGTATGCCAGTCGCAGCACTTCGCGAAGAAGTTGTGAAACGAAAGGGGTACTCGCGGTCACTGATAATATATTGCGGCGCGCCGTGGCGCAACAAAATATTCTGCAAGAAGAAGGTGGCAACTTCTTCGGCAGTAGCAGTTGCAACGCATTTGGTCTCAGCGATAGCGGGTAAGGTGGTCAATGGCTACAATGATCCACCTGTTGTTCGTTGTTGAAGGAGGAAATGGACCTAGGAAGTCGATTCCAATATGTTGAAAGGGCCGATGAGGTTGAGGAATTGGGCGAAGTAGACCGTGATGGCAAGGTTGTTGAGCTTCTCTTTGTCTGGCAAAGATGACAAGATCGGACATAGCGACTGATCGTGCGAGTCATGCCCGGCCAGAAGTAGCGGCTCCGAATGCGGAAGTATGTTTTCGAAAAGCCGAGGTGCCCGGCGGTGAGTGTCGTCGTGGTTGACTCGTATGACTTCTCTTTGTAGTTGGCGAGGGATGACGAGAAGCCATGGACGACCCTGGACGTCGTGGTTACGCCTGTATAGGATGCCGTCGTGGAGTTCGAATAGTCGTGCACGGCGCATTGCTTGTCGGCTTGAATTGTTCGTGTTCCGCAGTAGGCAGGAAATTATCGGGCCTAATGTATTGTCATCTTGTTCAGCTACACGAATATCAATGGTGTCTAGAACTGCGTTAGTATCGGCGAGGCAGGCGACGGTAGGAGGAGTGCAGTCATTGGGTAGAGGGCACCTGGATATAGCTGTCTGCATCGAGATGTCGTTTGCCAGACTTGTATTTGATGGTGAAATTGTAATCTTGCATCTTCAAGGACCACCGACCAAGGCGTCCTGATGGGTCCTTGAGTGCGGCGAGCCAGCAGAGGGCATGGTGATCCGTAATTATTGGTGAAGTGTGTTCCGTAAAGGTAAGCGCGAAATTGAGTAATTGCCCATAAACGGCTAAACACTCTCGTTCGGTTTATAGTGTAGTTTATTCACGCATTTTGTTAGAGTACGACAGGCGTAAGCAATGGCACGTTCGACGACATGAATGGTTTGAGCTAAAACTGCGCCGATACCATGGCCACTAGCGTCGGTTCGAATTTCTGTAGGTGCGCCTTGAACGAAGTGGTCGAGGATGGGAACTGACGTCAAGGCGTCTTTTAAGTCTTGGAAAGCTGTTTGCTGTTCTGAAGTTCATTGAAACGATACATTATTCCGGAGGAGGCTGTTTAGAGGCTCAGCGATATGAGCAAAACCGGGGATAAATCTACGGAAGTAGGTGCAGAGCCCAAGGAACGTGCGTACGCCTTTCATATGAATCGGAACAGGAAATTCGGTTACAGACTTAACCTTCTCTGGATCAGGACGCAGACCCTGAGCACTGACAAGATGTCCCAAGACTTTGATTTGGCGAGCTCCGAAAACGCACTTCCTTGCAGTTCAGTTGCAAATTGGCTGATCGGAAGCAGTCAAATACCTGACGTAGGCGATGCAAGTGTTGTTCAAATGTTGGTGAAAAATACGACAATGTCGTCCAGGTAGCAAAGGCAAATGTTCCACGTTAGTCCCCTAAGCAGAGCGTCCATCATTCTTTCGAAGGTGTTAGGGGCGTTACATAGCCCGAAAGGCATCACATTGAACTGATAGAGGCCATTGTGTGTAATGAACAGCGGTCTTAGGTCTTGCCAGTGTTCATCGACAGGTATCTGCCAATAGCCGGAGCGACGAGTCCATAGATGAATAGAAAGAAGATCCCTGAAGGGTATCCAAGATGTCGTCAATCCGTGGCAGCGGGTAGACGCCTTTCTTAGTAACGCTATTCAATCGGCGGTAATCTACGCAAAAAGCGCCACGAACCATCTTTTTCTTAACAAGTACGACCGGGGTGGACCAAGGGCTCGAGGAGGGCTGAATGATGTTTTTGTGGAGCATGTTGGTAACAAGATTGCTAATGGCTTGTCGTTCGGCGGCTAGATACTCGGTATGGACGACTGCGAAGTGGTGATGCGTCACCTGTGCCTATGCGATGATGCACCATTGAAGTTTGAGCTAGAGGACGGCAATTGAAGGCAAAGAGCGGCTCGTAAGAAAGGAGTAGCTCTGTGAGGGCGCCTTGTTGGCAGACGGTGAGGCTCGGGTCGATCATCTGAGATATCCAAGTCTGGGCTGTTCGTTCCTGTGCTGGGGAGGGCAGGATCGGACACAACGTCGGATAGGGGGGCGAAGGAGTCCGGCGAATGTGCTGTTAGCGTTGCCAGACGGGTGCCTTCGAAAATGATATGGGGTTGGGCGGAAACGTTGGTAGCGTATAGGTTAACAGTTCCGTCTGCCATGGTGACGATGGAGTAAGGAAGGATTATAGGCGTCTTCGAGATGGCGGTTGCTATTGGCTCCACGAGACCGTACGGAGCTTCGAAGTACTGGAGAGGCTTAAGAGCGATAGTGACGACAAAGAACGGGGGAACCAGGTAGTCGTCGTCAGCTTGGAGGGATACTGGAGCATCTTGGCAGGATGTCGTCTGTAGCGGCAGAAGTGTCTAAGTGAATTTCCCGTCTAGAACAGTCAATGAAAGCATCTGTAGATCAGAGGAAGACCGAACCCAAAATAATGTCCGACAAGGCAGTTACTGAGAACCATAAAAAGAACAGTGTAGTTGCTGACACCAAGTGAAAATGATAGAGCTGAGAAGTCGATTGGTTGTACAAGGTCGCCATTCCCCATGCGTAAAAGGTGACCTGAAGGAGGCGTGAGTACACTCGTGTAAGAGGCGGCGAATTTTAACTGAAATACACGGTCTTGCGGCACCAGTATCGACTAAAGCAGTAAACGACTGTTTTTCATATTTTGACAGTGACTGTTGTTGGTCCAGGACAGGCGAGGGTTTGCTGATAGTTTGTCGCAGTGCAGCATAACTTCCAGTGTCAAGACAGGCTGCCTTGGTTAGTTTGACGGCTAGGCTAGCGGCGGGAGCGTTGTTGAGAGGCGAGATGGAACGCGGGCGTCGACGATATGGGGAAGGGGAGCGACCACGGCGGCTGTCAGACGACGTGAAAGTGTTTAGCAGAGCGGCGGCTGTCAAAATAAGGTCGGTCTCCGGAATCGACGGCGGGGTGGTGGTTGTTCGTGAATCGGCTGTAACCGGGGTCGTCAATGCGGCGGTGGCAGCAACGGGCAACGTGTCCTGGTGTGTTACAGTAAAAGCAAACAGGGCGGTGATCTTCCGTCCTCCATGTGTCCGTCCTCCGAGGTGGTCCGTAGCGCGGAGGGCGCGGTGGGATGTTGTCCGGTAGATGCGACGAGTGGCGACGTGTAGGTGTCGTGCTGCATCACGCAGATGGGGGCACGGTGGAGGGTGTGCCGGTGCGTGAGACGGAAGGCGCTGGGGCTACCGAGTGGAGAGCGGCACGGAGGACTCGTCCTGAACAGCTCTTTGGATCATGTTGAGCCTCAGTTGAATGGGACGAGTGATCTGCACTCGAACGAACGGACTGGCGGAAGTCACGCAGTTCTTCGCGAATTATAGAACGAATTAACCCCGGTAGGTCGACACTCGCGGAGGCATTCAAGGACGACACCTCAGTAAGCCGCCTAAATTGCGCGTGGTTAAGATGCGGCCACTTCGAAGTTCTTCATACTTGCGGCATTCTGTGATGACCGCCTTAACTGTCTTTGGTAATTTAGGAGCGAGGATGGAAAAGAGCTCCTGGGACAGACCCTTAAATATGTGGCGTAATCTTGTCGTCCTCAGTCATGGCAGGGTCGGCGCGGCTACAGAGGCGAATGACGTCCTGAATATAACTGGTTGATGATTCCGAACTAGCTTGGTATCGACGGGCAAGCTTGTCGCGCGCTTGCTGTCGGCGACTCTCAGGCTACCCGAAGACGTCCGAAAAGGATGCCTTGAAGCCGTCTCATGAGAGAAACTCTTCTTCGTGGTTATCATACCACTGAAGCGCTGTGTCCTTTAAAAAGAACACGACGTTGGCAAGATTCAGAGTATCATCCCAGCAATTATGGAGGCAGGCACGATCGTAATTTTTCAACTAATCGTTACATCCGCATCAGATGTGCTCGAAAAGCTGGAAGGGTCCCGGTGACGGGCCTTGGGCGGTGGGTTGGTGGTGTTAGCGGTTCCCGGCGGGTTAGGCATAAGGTCAGAAATCGAGTTCCCGCTCCATAGCTCCAGAGTGGTTTAGACTCAGAGGTAGGGAACCGTTAATGTTGAATGGGTTTTACAATGAAGCTTGGTGGATTGGCGGTTCGTGAAAGCCCCCAGTCAGAAAAGCACAAGTCTTCTGAGCGCACGTTTTCAGACCGAGCTCCTTTGTCGTCCTCTTTCCCTATACATATATAAATATATATATATATATATATATATATATATATATATATATATATATATATATATATATATATATACATAGGGCGAAACAAGGAGACGGCAAGCTCTTTAAATCGACCGGGAAAATTCGGTTCCTTAACGTATCACGCTACAACTTTGTGCAGCGTTGCCCGCAGATGGTGCATTTTTTTTGTAAAATTTACAAAGAACGAACTTACCTGAGGAAAAAGTAAAGAAAGAAAAAGGCTTAGCTCCTATGGAAACGCAGCGACGCCACCAGTCTTCAAACAACTCGGCGCCGTTTCGCACGGGAGACAAGAGATGGCGCAACGAATCGCCGCCAACGAACGAGCATACGACGCCGAGAGCCGGCACTTTAGCAGACGACCCTTTCGACTCAAAAGCGGCTCGCGTTCTAGGCGGCGACAGTGGGAGAAACAAAAACAGGCGCTGGTAACAACAAGGAACTGCAGTTTCTTGTCTGCTAAACACGCCAGCTCTCGGCGTCGTCTGCTCGTTCGTTGGCGGCAGTTGGGGTCGCAACCGCTTGCGCCATCTCCTGTCTCCCAGTGCGAAACGGCGCCGTGTTGTTTGCAGACCGGTGGCGTCGCTGCGTTTCCATACGAGCTCAGCCTTTTTCTTTCTTTACTTTTTCCTCGGGTAAGTTCGTTCTTTGCAAATATTACAAAAAAGAATGCACCATGTGTGGGCAACGCTGCACAAAGTCGTAGCACGATAGGTTAAGAAACCGAATTTTCCGGTCAATTTAAA
The DNA here is from genome assembly GCA_037355805.1 of Ixodes ricinus. Lineage (NCBI taxonomy): Eukaryota > Metazoa > Arthropoda > Arachnida > Ixodida > Ixodidae > Ixodes > Ixodes ricinus. The sequence continues at coordinate 188,186 of JAZHYW010010003.1, read as the reverse complement.
GAGCTCCCGCCGTCCCTTGTTTCACCCTATATATATATATATATATATATATATATATATATATATATATATATATATATATATATATGTTGTGGGTAAACCAAAAACCGCCGTTCCAGTCTTCTTCTTCGTCTGCTTCTACCTTGTTAGTCCACCTCTTCTACCTTTACCGTTACACTCGCCCCTCCCCACTCGGCTATCCGTCTCGGACGGAAGCAACATGTTCATCGCGCGTTACGTAAAGTTTCACTTGGCTAACGTGAGCAGTGAGAGTCCGGTGTCTACCTGGTTGAGGCAGCGTCCGAAGCTTCTCGAGGCGATATGTTACCGGACCTAACCGACCGAGCTGTTTGCATATTTTAAAGCGTCCGCAATACCTTCGCATTAATTTCTCTGATCGCTGTGGGCGTCTGAAATGACTTCGAAGAAGCACTAAGTCTCCCAGGTTGAACGACAGTCTCCCAGTTACTCTACTTAGACGCCCTGCATACAGCGACTGCTTGTGAAGGATGGCCAGTTGAGCTCTTTCCTTTGTGATCATAGTCTTCTGCCCGGCGGGTCCATGTCACACCTACGTGTTAAATATATGTCTCACGAACAACATAAACATCTACACATTTAGCAAAAAGACTTACGTACTTACTGTTTTAACTATTCATAACTAATTTAGTTCTTCTGCTCCTTCAATGTTATGTGACCTTGTTTATATTTTTCTTATCATCCTGGTAAAGTGTTTTATATGTTTGTCGTCCGAGCTGCTGCCATGTAAAAGGGGAACCCAGACCCAGTCAAGCTGCTTTTAGCAGCTTTTTGTCTGGGGACCCCTCCAGTACTTCTGGAAAAATAAAGTTTATTGTATTGTATTGTATTGTATCTCGATTGCCGTCTCATCTGGAAGCGTGGGGAGTCCCCCGTAGACTAGCTCAGATAGCGATTGACTCGTCGTTTCTTGTTGAGACGTATTTAGTGCAAACGTGGCTGTGCAGACGTATTGGTCCCAGTTCTTGTGGGACGCGTTGACGAATGCTGTCATTACGTCGACCAATGTACGTAACAGGCTTGAGCTCAGCTAATTGGTTCATACTTGACTTAAGGCCAGCTGAACTATAAAAAACATACACATAAAGAAAAGACCATTACACCGCTAGACTAGCAACTGATTTTCTTTTTCTTCTTCTACTACGAGCCCCACTTGAGAAAACAATTCACTTTTTCCTCTTTTTTGCTTCCTAATTCCGCTTAAAATTTTTCACTCCCGAAGAAACTTTTTTTTTCTCGTGCAGCACGAGTGAAAGTGCACTGATGCAGTCATCGCCTTTTTCCTCAATAGCAAGGGCCTCTAGAATTTCACGTCCCAGTTTTGTCTTGTTCCTGGCCACGATGTTTACGTCGTAGAATCTCGCCGAACATTGACACGAACATTGACAGGGATTTCACTGATGCAGCGCTAGCTCCCTCGTCCGATCGTTAATGCATCGGCCGGTTTGTCCGATGTAACTGCGGCCGCATGTCAGCGGAATACACCACCTCCTTTTCACACAGGGCCTATGGAGACTTGCAGAACTGTGCCACACCTCTTCTCGTTGTTGCTTTGCTCCTGGTTGACCCCGCGGCACATGGAATAGGCCTTGTTTGGAGCCGAACGCACCACCTGAACGCCTTGCCGTCCAGCAGCCGTTTTTAACTTGTGGGTCACCCCCGTGAACATAGGGCGCTACCACCACCGCATGTCGAGTGTTTTCTTTTTCTTTGTGCTTTGTATTCGTGCACCCTAATCCGCGCTTGATCATCCTGCACACCTGCTCGCAAATTGCTACCAGGTGTGATTTTGGATACCTAGCTTCCTGGAGCCTCGAGACCTGAGTTTTAAAACTTCGCTCGGCTTGATGGTGACAGGTCTTCTTTAGGGCGGATATAAGGGCTGTGGTGGCCACCCTCTTTTTACATTCTTGGAGTGCCCCGAGTCAAAAGGTAGAAAGCCTTTGCATGAACTGGCTTGGTATCTCTAGCACAGGTGGTTACCTTTGAATTCTAATGCCAGGTCCAGGAATCTGATGGAATTATCCACGGGGAGTTCATGGGTGAATTTATGTGTATGTTTTTTCCTGGTTCAGGCTTGCTTTAAGTCAACCAATGTACGGTTGGTGCGCTCGACAAGACCATTTGTTTGAGGGTGGTAGGGTGAGGCCGCTGCATGTTGAATCCCGTGATTTCTAAGGGTATCCTTGAAAGAACGCTGACATGAACGACGTTCCTCTGTCAGAGATTATCATCCGCGGCAGCTCCGTGCCGCAACACTAGATGGTTATTTACGAAGCTGACAAGGTGCATCGCTGACGTATCGGGAACTGCTTTGACCTCAACCCACTTCTTTAAGTAGTCGGTCGCCACAATAATGCGCCTGTTGCCAGTATCTGATTTCGGGAAGGGACCAAGGTGATATATTCCGTAATACTTCGAATGGACTCCTTGGGGGTGGTATCTGTTGAAGCTCTGGTTTGCCTAGGTTCGGTGGCGTTTTGCGCATTTGACAAACGGTACATGAAGCGACGTACCGCCGAACGTCGTCCCTCAAACCCGTCCACCATAATCTTCGTAGGATCTTGTCAAGCGTTCGATGCTGTCCGAGATGCCCTGAGGTCGGAGCGTCATGGCACATCTTCAAGATATTTTGCCTAGCTTTCTTGGGGACAACTGGAAGCCACGGCCCTGAAGCACGTGAACGATGGCAAAGTAGACCATCTCGTAGCTCGTAATGTTTTTGCAAGCAACGCAGTCGTCGTGTAGAAAGTGAAGATGAATCGTTGCTTCCGACCGTAAGCAACTGAATTATTTCCGATGCTTCGGCGTCTTCCGATTGCATGTTTTGCAGATCTAAGATTGAAGACACAGGAAGAGCTTGTAGCTCCTCTATCGGATTACGTGACAGGAAATCAGCATCTTGATGGTCCCTCCCACTCCGGTGAACAATAGAGAAGTCGTACTCTTGCAGCTTCATGGCCCATCTTGTTAACTTCGGGGTAAGGTCGCTCTTGGATTGAAGCCACCGCAATGCTGCGTTATCCGTGACCACCGTGAAACGCTTGCTATAGATATAAGGGCGAAATTTTTCTACAGCCCAAACCACCGCGAGACATTCCAGTTCGGAAGAGTGGCACCGACTCTCTGGTTCGCTCAGCTTCCTGCTTGCATAGGCGACGGGTCGTTCCCGACCATCCCTATCTCGCTGAAGAAGGACGGCACCTAACCCTTCTCCGCTGGCGTCTGTGTGAAGGAACGTTGGAGCGTCCTCCACAAAATGTGCAAGCGTGGGCGGTTCTAGGAGGGATCTTTTCAAATCCTCAAAAGATGCAGCTTCGTCTTCGCCCCATTTCCACTTGGTGTCTTTTTTCAGAAGTTGGTTCAAGGGAGCAGCTTTAGCTGAGAAGTTATTGACGAAGCGACGAAAATAAGATGCGAAACCCAGAAAACTCTTCAGTTGCTTTATGCTAGTGGGTGCGGATATGTTGGCAAAAGCTGATAACTTCGCCGGGTCTGGCCGAATTCCATCTTTGCTGACCACATGCCCAAGGTAGGTTACTTCACTGTACCCGAAAAAACATTTGGATGGGTTTAGACGCAAGTCGAGCGTTCGTGAGGGCGTCTAAAACAAGACCTAGACGTTGCTGATGTTCGTCGAAACTGTCGGCATAGACGATTACATCGTCGAGATAGACTAATGCCATGGTCCATTTTAGACGGCCGAGAACCCTGTCCATGAGACGCTGGAAGGTCGCCGGCGCATTACACAACCCAAATGGTAAACGCCGGAACTCAAACAGCCCGTCGGGTGTCACAAAGGCTGATTTTTCAGCGTCGTTTGACTCGAGTTCAACTTGCCAGTATCCTGAAATGAGGTCTAATGTCGTGAAGTAATGGCAACCCTGGAGCCGATCGAGAGCATCATCAAGCCGAGGCAGGGGATACACATCGGGCTTAGTAATGCTGTTTAACTTTCTGTAGTCTATACAGAACCTTGTCGAGCCGTCCTTCTTCCTGACGAGCACGACGGGTGATGGCCATGGGCTGTTGGAGTGTGTCACTACGCCTCTCCGGAGCATATCGTCCACTTGAGCGCTGATCTCCTGTCTTTCGGAGATCGACACTCGTCGGGGTTGGTGATGTATTGGCGCGTGGTCACCGGTGTTGATGGTGTGGCGAATTAAAGGCGTACATCCCAATTCTTGTTTTGTAATGGCTATACAGTGACGGAACTTTTTGAGTAACGACTGTATGGACTCCCTCTGCGTTGCTGTTAGGTCTGGTCCAAAGTTAAATTCAGTCCACGGAATGTTATCATTTTTGCTGAGTCTGCTCTCCGAGGTGGGTACCACCGGAGAACACGAAACGGTTGCGATCATGGTCTCTGGCAATATTTCAAAAGCTATTCCTAAATTTTCACCTCGCTTAAGGTGAATGTCATCAGTGGCTAAGTTAACTACTAGAATGCTAAGGGCACCTCGTCTCGAAGAGATGAGGCAGCGAGGCGTTGCAAATTCGGTTCCAGGTTGTGAGCGAAGGACCGCTTCGACTAAAAAATCTCCTGAACGCCGATTACCCTGAATCGATGCTTGAACCCAGACCGCTGAAGATTTCGGAACCGTTACGTCTAGCATGGAGAGGACTAAGCAGGTGGAGGGATCGTGAGTGAACTTCAGAGGTAACAGAGGATAGAAAGTTTTCACCCATGTTCGACAGAAAACTTCAACCGATGTTCTGGCTACCAGTTGGATGTTACCCGAAAGTATTCGGAAACACTTAGCCAAGTGCAGCAGTAGACAGTAGAAGTAGTAGAAAAATGTACTAGGTTGTTTAATGTTCGGCTTGGGATCATCACAATGGATCGAGGGAAACGTGTCTTCCGACGTCATTTGGCACTTAGATTGCTGTGATGATGACAAAGCAGCGTGACCACGTGCAAAGGATACCAGCAACTCCACCTTGGAACACCAGTCACACCCGAGAATGACTGGTGGGTTTAAGTTTTCCACAATAAAAAACAAAGATTTACAGTCCTGCCCAGAGCTTCGACGGTCAATTCACAACGGCCCAGGTAAGGTATGAGAGTACTGTTTGCTGATATCAGTCGAGGTGTCCTTACAGTCAGTGGCCGCTGCCGCGTGGTCCAGTCGATCGCAGCAAGGCAGCATCAATGACGCTCACACCAGCCCCCGTGTCTATAATGGCATCGATTGGTTGCGTGACTCCGTGTATTTGAATTGAAAGGTGAGGTGTAAGCGACCTGCTCACCGACGCTGCGGCCAGAGGGACTTCATGGACTACGCGGGACCCTGCCCCGTCGGGCCCGCGTGGGTGTTTTCCCGATGTTGAGATGTTGGATTCGGGCACGAGCGAGCAAGGTGACCTGGACGTCCACAGTTGAAGCAGTGGCGCCAGTCACGCCTACGACGCCTGTATTGCGAGTTGTCGGGTAGATGATTCTGAATTATGGGTCGGACGGTGGAGGTGGTAGCTCTGTTCGCCGCGTCCATTTCCAGCGCGTGACCCAGTGCAGCGTTGAGTGTGGTAGGACGAGCGAGCCGCACAAATCGCTGAATTTCGGAGTTGTGGATGGCGTCGATGAAAGCTGATGTAGTCATCAGGTGAAGCGTGGCTTGGGAGCACCCTAGAAGTGCTTTTCTTGCCAGTCTATCGATAGTGTCGGCCAGTTCTTGGAGTGACTCTGTGCCCTGGCGATAGGTTTTGAGTGACGTGAGATGCAGCTGCTGTAGATGGGCATCGTCACAACGAGCTTCTAGTGCTTGCGAGGAGCTCATACGTGGTTCGACGTGAATCCGGTACACTTTCAAGGAAGTCGGCGGCTTTCCCACGGAGCTGGGCAACCAGGGCTGCAGCCTTACCATAGGAATGCCACCCATTGTGTTGGGCTACCGTTTCAAATTGGATGATAAATGCGCACCAAGATCCAAGTCCATCAAAAGTTGGGGGTTTGAGACGCATACCATCGGAATGTAGATGAGCAAGTCCGGCCTGGGGTCTCTCAGCTTCGTTGGATAGGCGGCGACGTACGGTAGATGTCTCTTGAACTTGTGGAAGGTCACCCGAGTCTCCTGGTCGCATGGTTGGGAGAGCTTCTTCAAGGTGCTGTAGGCGGTCTTGTACAGACGACAGGTGGTGGTGAACCTCGGTGAGTCGTTGGTTCACGTTCTCTTCAACGTGAGTGACGCGGGCGGCGAGGCGACTGTCGAACTGTTCAAGCAGAGTTGCGGCATCTGTCGCGCTCTTCTCCGCCAACCGGTTGTAGAGCTGTTCAGTAAGCTCGGCCCACGGTGTCTCCGTTGTTCCGGCGTGGGAGCGGGTATTCATGCTGTTTGGAAAACCGCTGCCACCATTTGTTACGGGTAAACCAAAAACCGCCGTTCCAGTCTTCTTTCTTCGTCTTCTTCTACCTTTGTTAGTCCACCTCTTCTACCTTTACAGTTACAATATATATATATATATATATATATATATATATATATATATATATATATATATATATATATATATACGTATATTATATATAGCGTGCACTAAGCAGAGGGCAGCGCTTTCAAAATATTGCCGAAGCCCCTCCTTCCTGACGTGGTCTGTGCGAGGGAATAGTAGCGTGTTTTGCAGAAATATTGACATTTCCATCTCTTCCGCAAGCATTACCGGAGCGGCTAAAACGTGATAGTGGTTTGCGTTATTAGGAACTCTTTCGCAAACCATTCCTGTGTACGCGTACCGCACTACTGAAGCCTTTGAGTCATGTTTCTAGGCGCCGGCTTCCCGGTCACGGTATCACTCGGACTCGTGCACTTAGAAGCATGCGTCAAAGGCTACAGTAGTGCAGAACGGGAACACGATACGGTTCCTCTAAAGCCCCCATTGCTAGAGCTGTTGATTCGCGTCGTTTTTAGTGCGGTGGCGATTTTCATATCGTGTTTTAAAGCTTCTTTCACGGCTTTGTCGTTAGTCCGCCAGGGTCTCTAAATGTCGGATTCGCTTGAGAAGTTTGGTGAGCGAACCTGCCGCCACTGCTTTTTGTTCTAGCCGCTAGGTGTTGTCTCATTCGCTGGAGTGGGCATTATTCGGCTTGAACTATTTTAGAAGCGCAGCTCTTAGGCGCCCGTTTCCGGCTTCAGCGGCGTCGGCGTTGGCGTTGCCGTCGCCGTCGGCGTGACTGCGCGGTGCATTATGGGTAAAGTTTTCCGAAGGAACCCGAGGTCCTCCCGAAGGACCTCGGGTTCCTTCGGGAGGACCCTCGGGAGGACCTCCAGGTTCCTTCGGGAGGACCTCGGGTTTCTTCGGGAGGACCTCGGGAGGGCCTCCGGGTTCTTTCGGGAGGGCCTCGGGAGTACCTTTCGTTCCTTCGGGAGGACCTCGGGTTCCTTCAGGAGGACCTCGGGCCCCAAGTAGCACACCTCCTCGGTCCCGGCTTGGGCCAGAATGGCGCGAGCTAGAGCCAGCTTGGCTCAAGCCTGGCTTAAGCTTGTGACAAACTGGCCCAAGTAGGAGCCGGAGAAGTGTGCTTCTAGGGGAGGACCTCGGGTTCCTTCAGGAGGACCTCAAGAGGACCTCGGGTTCGTCCGGGAGGACCTCGGCTTCCTTCGGGAGGACCTCGGGTTTCTTCAGGAGGACCTCGGGGGGAGGGGGGTTACGTGACGCCCCCCCCTCCCCGAGGTCACGTGACCTCCCTTTCTTCGAGGTCACGTGACCACCCCCCAAGGTCCCACGAGGATCCTCGGGAGGACCTCGGGTTCCTTCGGGAGGACCTCGGGGAGGGCAGGTCAGGTGACCTCCGGGGTCACGTGGCCCAACACGAGGTCACGTGATCCCCCCCCGAACAATCCCCCCTGAGTATCCTTCCCTACTCCTCTTCAAGAGCTGCGCTCTAATTTGGCGTTACAGGGAGTCGTAAACGGCTTTCACTTTTATGGAACAAAGCTCCTAGAGGTATTCACACGAGGGAGAAATCCCGGGGATTTCTTCACGACACGCGCATCTTGCGACGAAAACGTCAGGCGATGTGCAAAAGCCTCGCGTTTTCGTCTCGTGATGCGCGCGTGCCGGAGAGAAATCCCCGGGATTTCTCCTCGTGTGAATACCCCTTTAGCTATGTCCGTATGTCCGTCCGCCGTAGGCCGGCGTCGGGCGCTCGTGCTTCTGCTCGTGAAATCACGTGCTCACGAGCACGTGAGCACATGCTCACGTGCTCGTGTAGGGCAAAAAAAAATTGGAAAAAACAAGATGAAAAAAAAATTGTGAAAAAAGAAAAAAAGAAGAAAAAAAGATTAGGGGGTTCTGAGATGCCATCCCAGCTGTCTAGCTTAAAAAAAGAAAAGAAGAAAAACCACACATTCTCCTACTGCCATGAATGAAAAGGGACCGAAAAGCTCGGCACGCAGCACCTCAGCGTCTACGTAGACAGCAAGCTGCTCCGGTAGACCCGGGCGCAGAAGCTGCTGCACAGCGTTAAAAGCGCCAAGCTGGACCGGGAGTTGAGAGCTCGGGAAGCTGGCGGCAGAGCGTCAACGATTTCAATGGAGAAAAAAGAAGATGACGACGAGGAGGAATGCTGATGCGGCTGGTTGACTGTGTGTTTGTGTGCCGGGAGAAAATGTGGCGCGTGCGGCCGGTGGTCGAAAAAGAAGAAGTAGAAGGAAGCCAGGAGGCGACAGAACAGGACAAGCGATCAGGACCCGGTGGATGAAAAAACTGACCCGCAACGATAGGCGTGGTCAGCACGGCTTCAGTTCGTCGTCCACCAATACAAGCCTGGTCAGCGGGCCTCCGAGGCCGTCCTGCCGCTACTTCAAGCCACATTCTTCAAGCCATCCCGACGCCCACAACCGGCCCCAACGCGCCAACCTACCTGGCATCACGACTTCGGAGTATCAACCGTGACCAGAATTCAGACCCGCTTCACGGACACTGTGATGTACTATTCTTTAATTACCCTTGAAGTGTAATATTTTCCGATAATTAATTTTTTGGATTTGCTCATTCTCTAGTTGTATAACGCTTTAATATATTTTTGTACTGGCCCAAAAATGTCGTCTCTTTCTCCATACTCTTCGCGTCGCACACCCACGCAAGCGTGAACACGGTCCACTACAGCCATGTCCGTATGTCCGTCCGCCGTAGGCCGGCGTCAGGCGCTCGTGCTTCTGCTCGTGAAATCAGCGTGCTCACGAGCACGTGAGCACATGCTCCACGTGCTCGTGTAGGGCAAAAAAAAATTGGAAAAAAAAAAGATGAAAAAAAAATTGTGAAAAAAGAAAAAGAAGAAAAAAAAAGAGTAGGGGGTTCTGAGATGCCATCCCATCTGTCTGCTTAAAAAAAAGAAAAAGAAGAAAACCACACATTCTCCTACTGCCATGAATGAAAAGGACCGTAAAGCTCGGCATGCAGCGCCTCAGCGTCTACGTAGACAGCAAGCTGCTCCGTAGACCAGGGCGCGAGAAGCTGCTGCACAGCGTTAAAAGCGCCAAGCGGACCCGGAGTTGAGAGCTCAGGAAGCGGCGGCAGAACGTCAACGCCGACAGCAAGCAGCAATACTTATGACCAAAATCAGTATCATCATCTTCACCCGAGCTTCGCCCCAATCAACATCATTGCCACGTGGAGATGCGGTCATTTTTTTGGCTACGTTCCCAAATCTTTTGCAATATTATATTTTTGACAAAGCTAGTTTGCATATACGACGACGCCACGCGCCCCTTTTAGTAGTGAAGGGCTAGGGTACCTACATGCAAAAGCACGAATCTGTATAGGGCTCTCTATGCGGGGCTGCAAAGCTACGGAAGCTACGCCTACCTTGACAAGGCAGCACAAAATTGTTGGCGCCACCTATACAACTTTTCCACAAAAAAAAAAGGCGTCACGGTGCGCCTTTCAGCGTTCGTGCGTATGGCGCATGATATATGCACGCTTTGCAAAGCGGCGAACACGCGCTCGCTGCGCTGTGGATTTGCAAACAACGTAACGCTTAATACTTATTACATAAGTGAGTGAGTGAGTTTTTTTGAGAAAATAAAGGATACAGGAGGGGAAATTTGGGACGAGAGAGTTAACGAACTCCTATAATAAAGAAAGATTTAATGCATCCGTCGAATGAAAAAATAAAACACTGGGTCATCATCAACGTAGCCGCTATATAAAGTACCATTTCCATTACTCTTATTTGCTTTAATGTTCCTAAGGATTTGTTGAATTATTTATTAATACTGCTCACCTCGTGGAGGCGGTGGCAGGGAGTGAATTTGTACATATTGTGAAAAAAGAAAAAGTGCCGTTATACACATAACGGCACTTTTTCGGAGGGATTTCAAAGTTTCGTTGCGTGCCATCTTGATAAAAAAAAGGCATGCTCTTAATATAAGCCGCTGGCTTACCTTTCTTTTAAAAATAAAATAACCAATCATTCTGCTATTCTTGCCCATTCCGTTGCAGAAGAAGGGAAACAACTGACAGACAAGTCCTTCTAAAATGCGACATCTATTACATCGCTACACTCTAGCGTAAATATATTAATGTGCCTTTTATTATTTTCGTGACGTCGAATATATCAAACAGTTTTATGATGATTTTACTACCTTCCTGTAGAAATGAACGTTTTAGCACAAAATACACTTATACTCTGGATATCCATAAAAACCAGCACTCGACCGCCCCGTTTGACCGTTAAACGTATGTTAAAGTTGCGTAAGGCTTTTCTGCCCATAGGGGCTCATTATGTGAAACCCGAATAGAAAATTGGGAACTGAACTTGGGACCGAATGATCTCCAGCTAGATTCCAAATGCCTACTCAGCGACACAGAGCAGGCGAGGGGGGCGTGTTCTCAGCCAGTTTGTTTTTAAAGAAAACATTTTGGATGGCGCATTGAGCAAGCAGGTACGAAGCCACCGGAACTAAGCGGCTTGTCCCGGAAGTGAGCGCTTGGCAGGCTTTGTAACCCTTCCGAGTGCTGGTTCGAAAAGCGTCAAGGGCGATGGATTTTTGCTTGTTCCCTCAAGAGAGCCTGCTTGTTGGGCAGTAAGAGCGCATACAGACCCGAGAAGTATCGTGGGAACCCATTCAATGTAAACATTTTGAGGTTCTAGTTGATCAAGTGTGAATATGTCCCAAGTTCAAAAGCCTCATTCTCGGGATTTAATCCAGAACAGGAGTATTAAACCCAATCAAAGACACAAAAAAGCAAGGTCCAGAAATATCGACTGAATGCACTAGGAAGCCCAGCGCACGCCCGACTTCCGCGACAAGCATCAAACTCCGGTGGCTTCATTTGCGCCCAGCTCGGAGAGCAGCTACTCGGAGTCGAGTCTCTGTGGCATGAAGTGAAAGCTAGGAGAGGGAAAAGAGGGAGGGGGGGAGGATGTGGCTCGAGGCCTTGTATAATTGCGCCAAGTGGTTCCGGCCATTTTAGAGCGCAGCTCTTAGGCGCCCGTTTTCGGCTTGAGCGGCGTCGGCGTCGCCGTCGCCGTCGGCGTAACCGCGCGGTGCATTATGGATAAATTTTCCCGAAGGAACCCAGGTTCTCCCGAAGGACCTCAGTGTCCTTCGAGAGGACCTCGGGAGGACCTCGGGTTCCTTCAGGGAGGACCTCAGCTTCCTTCGGGAAGACCTCGGGTTCCTTCAGGAGGATCTCGGGAGGACCTCGGGTTCCTTCGGGAGGACCTCAGGAGGACCTCGGGTTTCTTCGGGAGGACCTCGGGTTCCTCCGAGAGGACCACAGGTTCCTTCGGGAGGGACCTCAGGTTCCTTCGGGAGGACCTCGGGTTTCTTCGGGATGACCTCGGGGAGGGGAGTCACGTGAGCCCCCTCCCCGAGGTCATGCGACCCCCTCCCTTCCCCCCGAGGCTCACGTGGCCCCCTCCCGAGGTCACGTGACCCCTCCCGAGGTCACGTGGCCGCCAACGAGGTCATGTAACCCTCTCCCCGAGGCCACGTGACCCCCCCCTCCCCGAATGATTCCCCCCTGAGTACCCTTCCCTCCTCCTCCCCAAGAGCTGCGCTCTAATTCGGCGTTACAGGGAGTTGTAAACGGCTTTCACTTTTTTTCACTTCGGTTCCAGTTTGGGTTTTGTCGTGACAGACACGCGTTTGCTAGTTTATCTCCTCGTATGAGGATCGCTGTGGTATGTTCTGAACCGCTATCGCTGAGCATGGAGTCATAGACGCATCCGTTTCCCGTTTTACCCTTTTCTACACACGAGCCAAAGCTTTGAATGAAGCAGTCGGACCGACTTAAAAGGTAAATTACAATGTGGTCCATCTCAACGAATTCTATGTCTCGCGATCAACGCAGATATGCGGGGACAATTGAAGTAATGTCATGAATTTCATCCGCGCTGCTCTTTGCAGGTCAGTGATACGTAAACTCTTTTAGCGCTGCAAAATCCTAGCGCGGGCTCTATACACCAAAAAAGAAGCACGCGCACGCCACGGCACGGAGTCAAATCCAATTTGGATCGTGTTCAGTTACCGCTGGCCATAGGAGGGGTCGGTGGCGCACCACTATTAGGAACACGTATAACGAAAGCTCGCGCTGCTGAACTCTGAGAGACTGGGCTTAATCCTCAGTCCTACTCGCTTGCGCAGGTGAACTCGCTAACGAACCGGTAAACGGAACCAATGAAAAATCTCGGTTCACTCCGTCCTTTGTCCGTACGCGTAGCACACTGCTTGGTTGGCTCATTTGGACAACTTTTGGCTCCCAACGTCAGCGAACATTTTACGGGACTAACAACGAACGAGCCCACGGAAGCGTACCAACCATACGCCAAGATGAGAAAGACGCCTCATTTGTTTTGCAGTGAACTAGAAAACCTGCGGCGAACCTAAATCAAGCAAACCCAAAGGATCTAACAATAGAAATGCTCTCGGTACAAGCAGCACTTTGAAATAAAAGATACAGAAAGAATTTTATATTTTTATTGGCTAGGTTACCTCCTACTAAATGTTTTGGTTGAGCTATATTCAGCTGCGTAGTGAAACAAAGTGCTTTGCCTGTATTCCAACAGAAGGTTGACCTCGAGTATAGATTTATCATGCTGGAAAAGGACCGGGGAAAGCAGCATGTGTTGAACTACCAAACACGTGAAATCTGTGGCTGCAAAAAGGAGGACAGATAAAAAATTTTATAAATATATATACTTACCGGATTCATTCGTGTGACCCAGATGACAAAAAAGTCAACTGAACATTCCTCCATTTTGGCTTCAAAATCTGTGATTCGATTCTTAAAGACACAAAAAGCGCATGATAAATCGCATGAAACAGTTGAAAAATATCCTAGAACTGGTTCCTACAATAAAAATGAGTTCTCATTTATTTTTGAAACATTTGCATCAGCCGGCTAAAATATTAGAGATATACATGTGGTGTACAGAGATAAACAAAAACAAACGTGACCGAACTTCCGGGAGGAGTACGTTGCTTCCGGTTGGCTATTGTTTTTGCTTCTTTTTAAAGACCCACAGTAAGTAGTACGTACTTAAAAGTCTCACCGCTGAGGACCGGCTGTGGTACCTCCTGAAATATACTTATCGACGTGCCTTGCTGATCCAATGGGTGAATATAAAGAACACTTCTTTTCACAAATATGATAAATCTGCCGAAGATATCAAGGCGTATCTTCACGACTACAGAGCCACTTGGTTCTTATACGTGAGAACAATTTGGTCTCTATAAGTCCTCAAACGCGTTCAACTACTTCGTGAACGGCGAGGGCATCGCCGATGGGCACCTATCTTCCCCAGGCGCCGAGCTTCCCCGCAGGGGTCGCCGAGCTGGGTTTTGGTTCTAGCAGAAAATGTTCCGAAAGTTTCTATTACGGTTTCTTGAGCGCGATGCAAGTCTCAGTTATGCCCAATTTTCTACTGTTTTGACTAAGTTGCTTTGGTATTCAAGGTTTCTTTAGCCAAAGCACCGTGCCAGCTTGTATTCTTACGTGCCCTAATGGCCCGGTTGCACCTGTGGTTGTATGGAGATAACCACTCGAGGCGCCTCTGGCGCAGCATCCTCGCGTTTGTCGTGTTGCGCCATCTGGCGGCAGACCATCAAAGTAGGCGAGCACCGTCATGCTTAGCTGCGATCACCGAAGCTCGGCGTCGTAGGTGGCGTCTCTCGTCTCGATATAATCGAAATAACAGACTCAGAGCACTTTTTTCGTACCAGTGCGAATCGACAACATAAAATCCAAGACTGAGGCATTTCTAGAGCCTAGCTCTCACGCAATTGCTCACTAATGAACCAAGAGTCGTCGCAGCACCCACCTAAAACACACGGGTAAACATAGGAGAACAGGAAGTATCTCTCTCTTCCTGTCATGGGGGCAGGAAGTGGCGCGAACACCCTCTATAGAGTTTTCATTCTTTTATGTACAAAAACATTGTGCGGACACGTGTTTTGGTAGAAATTATTCTGATGAATCGCTATCAGAAAACCCATGCGTGGTGTTAATACGAAAATACGGAAATTACGCGTATGGTATTGCTGATATCTAAATTTCTTACGGATGCCAAAATTTCCATCTTGGTTTTTCTCTGATGGTCTTCTCGATAACCATCTCTACCTTGGTCTCTTATACGATGATCTTAGCACTAAAAGGATATGCTCCATTACACAAATGAAATTAGGAAATTGTCCTCTTAATTACACACCCCATAGCCTTAACCAATAGGCCCCTTGAACACATAAGAGCTCCACATTCCCTTGTATCCAGGATATGTTCTTAGAATTTGTATTTTGCAACCCGCACAGCATGATTGCGCAAATATTTGCCTTGCAAAACTATAACCTTTCATTTAAAGTGACAATCTACATTTTGTTATTGACGGAAGAATTGACTGTGTTTTTGCTTCACGTCTCCCAAGTTTCTAACATACAGCACGTGCCCCCCCCCCCCCCGTGATGACTTTTGTGTCCCTTCACTGGTAGAGAGGGAAGAAGCAGCGCGGGACTGAAGTTCCCATATGGATCACTTACTGTCCGACCGGGAGCTCGGTGCGGGCGCTCAACTTCTTGGGCAGGTACATTGGCTTGGGACACGCTGCGTCTCGGGGCCGCAGCAGGCTGGCACTCCACGATGCTGGCCAAGTCGACGAGGTGTGTCTTGGAGCATCGGCGGTGTCGATGATGAATCCCGAGGAGTTGGGGTCGTCCGGCGTTTTGCCCCGGAGGAAGCACATCCATGCTGCAACGGCGCGGTGTCGTCTTGCCCAGAACCGACAACTTGACGTCTCGCGGTCGTCCCCTACCTGGCGAGGCAGGCTTGTCCGAGCTCGTCCCGCCTCAGAGTCCTCCCGATCTTCCCGTCTCGTCCAAGTCCGCCTTTGTCACATCCCCGGTCGCCCTATTATCCCACTGGCCTTCCCTCACGTCCCTATGTAGGGCTTCCTAGTCCCCAAAGGCGAAAGCCACCAAGATCCCAGAGACATTCGTCTTTGCGTGGCGCCGGCTCCCTTGGTTGTTCTTCTGGAACCATGGGCTCCACTGGCTGTCCAAAGTTGAAAACACCCCCACAGACGTGAGTCCCCGCTCCGAGGCACTTTTCGGGTTTACAGTGTGGGGCTCCTTGGGCGCGGCCCGGTCTCCGCCGGCGATCTTTGTCAGGACCTCCCGGCTCGGCGGCCCTCAGGCGGTAGCTGTCACTCAGCCCGAGCACGGGCCATTATTCACATTTCCGTCGGCTCCCTCCGCGAAGGCTCCATTGGAAAAACATGTCCATGCCCAGGACTTCACATTCGCCAACATATTTGTTTTAGAGCTCAGCTCTTAGGCGCCCGTTTCGGGCTTGAGTGGCGTCGCCGTGGCCGTCGGCGTCGGCGTAACTGCGCGGTGCATTATGGGTAAATTTCCCCACTAGATTAAGCGGAAAAATTTTCCTCGCTAAATTTAGCGAAAAAAATTCCCCGCTATATTTAGCGGAAGAAATTTCCTGCTCAATTTAGCGCAGAAAGTTCCCGCTAAATTTAGCGGAAGAATTTTCCCGATAACTTCAGCAAAAATTCCCGCTATATTTAGCAAATAAAATTCCCCGTATATTTAGCGAAAACATTTCCCCCTGAATTTAGTGGAAATATTTCCCCGCTATATTTAGCGCGAAAAATTTCCTGCTAAATTTAGCGTAACACTTCCCTAAATGGCAGGCGAGCAGGAGAGGATGAGGGCATAGCCTCCTCTCCCCCTATTGAAAATTCTTATATGTATGAGAAATTTTTCGTGTCCAATAAACATATGAATCATACAAGATATATAAGAACATATAAGAACTATATAAGAACCATATAAGAGCTATATAAGAACCATATAAGATATATAAGAACACACAAGCACCATATAAGAAACTTCTGAGAAGTTTCTTATAATTTCTTATATGGTTCTTATATATCTTATATATTTCTTATATAGTTCTTATGTAGTTCTCATATGACTTCTCATATGTTCTTATATATCTTGTATGATTCATATGTGTTTATTGGACATGAGAAATTTCTTATACAGATGACTTTTTCATTAGGGCCGTACGTTCCCCCTCCTCTTCCTCAAAAGCTGCGCTCTAATTGGCGTTACAGGGGATTGTAAACGTCTCTCATTTTTTGTTTTTGTTTTCAAGAAACAAACTCTTAAAACTAAAACTAGTAGAAAAACAAAAATAATAAAAAGGTTGATAGGGACTAGCTCAACGTTCGAGTGTGCTCTTCCTTGGTTTTCCATTCTAAAATTCTGGTTTGGCGTACTCACAGCACTCCCAGTCTGGCTCGCGGTCCGGAACACGTTTGGTCACATATAACCAGCATGCAATAAAACATAACAAGCATGCACTAAAACAGTCTGAACATACACGATAGCCCGTCACATTCGCGTGCTGTAAACAATGAACAAGCGCTGTTACTCGGCAGCATAGCTAAAACCCCAAACATTCGGGTCGATCTGGGCAGCTTGATTTTGCGGCTTATCAGAGACTTCTATGTCGTCGCCCTCTCTCTCCCTCCCGTAGAACCGCTGCGCTCGCCGCAGTTCGCGCTCGAACTCCTGGAGCGCAACGAAAAAGTCCTGGTCAGGTGAATCCGGATGGCTCTCTCGCGGTAATTTTGGCTGTTCCCTCTGGGAACCCTGTAGCCTCGTCAGTGGCGGATCGACCGCGGGCGTATTCTTGGCCTCCGGGTACGGGCCGTCGTACTGCATTCCCTTTAGCCTATTGGCGTGGGCGGTTAAAGAACCCCGACGCCCGTTACTGCACCTCAAGCGGTACACACCTGGGCTTCACTTTTCCACTACCCGATAGAGACCTTTATATTTCGGGGCCAGCTTTCGGGACAAGCCTTGTCCGGCTTGCTCCACGTGGAGGTAGACCCTCTCCCCAACTTCGAATTCGACATCTGCCGAGCGTCTGTCATATCGCTCCCTTCGACTCTCTGCTGCCGTGGCTGAAACGTCGCGAGCCACGTTGTGAGACCACCGCAGTCGGAGTGCGAGCTCCTCCCTGTAGCTCTCGAGCGTACCATAGTAAAAGTGCTGAGGTCGCGTCATGACATCCTGCGGAATATCCGGACCTCTATCGTACAAAATGTAGAACGGTGTCTCGTTGGTGCTCTGGTGCGTAGCGGTGTTATATGCGAACATCACGTACGGCAGCCACGAATCCCAGTCCATTTCGTCCTTTGCGACCATGTGTGAAAGTAACCCCTTTATAGTCTGGTTTAGTCTCTCGACTGCCCCGTTACGCTCGGGATGATAGGGCGTCGTTCGAAGCCTCTCTATTCCGAGGAGCTTGGAGACCTCTGTCGATTACCCCCGACACGAGGTTACTACCTTGATCAGTCAAGAGCTGATGCGGCACCCCATAGCTTTAGCACTATCTTTTCAACAAAGCACCTCGCGACCGTCTCCGCCTTCTGGTCGGACAACGGTAAGGCATTGGAAACTCAGGTGAGGAGGTTGACGAGCACAAGAATATATCTGTGACCATGTAAGGGGCAACGGTCCGACAATATCCATCGCCGTTCTCTCAAATGGCCGGCTCACCTCGCCGAACACCTGCAACGGAGCCTTCTTTCTCTGTTTGGAGGTTTTTCGAAGCTCACAGGACTCGCAGTTCGCGCAGTAGTCTTTATTAGACGTTATCATGTTGTTCTAATAAAAGGATTTCTCTATTTTTGTCTTTTTTCTCTCCAAAGTGACCGGAATACAGGGCGTTATGAAACGCGTTCAGTACGTCACGCATCATGCACTCCGGCACGACGAACCTCTCCGGTGGGCACTCTCGGCGGCTGCCCACTTGCTCGGGGAGGTTTTACAAAGCAAACCCTGCCCATTAACCTTGTATTCTAAGCGGAGTGCTGGTTCCGAAGGATGTCATGCCAGCAATGCCCCCACTGAAGAGTTCCTTTGCTGTTCCTTTCTTAACCTGTCGTCGTTTGTTGTCGGGACATACGAGGTGACGAGGTGAACGTCGGCCGAAGACTCACGCTCCGGAGTCGACCGGCACAAGGCGTCCGCGTTGGTGTGCGCCTTTCCTGCTTTATGCTCCCCCTCCAAGCTGTATTCCTAAAGCTGGAGATTCTACCTCGCCAGCCTGGAACTGTGGTCCCTCATGTTCATAAGCCACTTTAGAGGTCGGCAATCCGTAACGATCTTAAAGTTACAGCCATACAGATAGCACCGAAAATGCCGAACGGCCCATATCAACGCGAGACACTCTTTCTCTGTCGCGCTGTAAACCTGCTCAGCTTAAGCTGGCGACTTGCGAATTCCACCGCGTGCTCCCGACCCTCGTGCCTCTGGGACAGGACCGCTCCAAGGGCATACTGTGACGCGTCAGTTGCCAAAATGCACGGGAGTCAGAAATCGGGATACCTTGGAATCGGAGCCTCGACTAGTTTCTGCTTTAAGCTCACAAAAAAGCGCCCTCGACATCGTTCGTCCACTCGAACTTCGCATTCTTTGCCGACAGGCGTGTGAGGGGTTTCGCTACCCTAGAGAACTGATCGACGTGCCGACGGTAGTACCTGATGAGAGGCCCAGAAACTCCCGGACCGCCCTCAGGTTCGTCGGCCAAGGAAAACTCTGAACGGAGTTTAGTTTCTCTGGGTTCGGTTGAACTCCCGCTGCAGACACCATATGGCCCAAGTACTTAACTCCGTCCTTCAAGAACTGGCACTTTTTTGGTTTTAGTTTTAGGCCTGCGTCCCTATGATGCCGGAGGACACTTTCGACGTCTTTCATGTGCTGATCAAAAGTCTCACTGTATATGACAATGTCGTCCATATACACGTGGCAAACCTGGCCTTCCAGCCCTTCCAACACGACGTCCGCGGTTCGCTGCCACACGGCGGGACTATTTACGAAGCCCCATAGGCAGTCTGGTTCACTGATATATTGCCCATTAGTCGTGTTAAAAGCGGTCTTTTTTTTGTCGAAGGGACCCATCTCGATTTGCCAGAATCCAGAGGCCATGTCCACCACCGAGAAGTATTTAGGCGACCCCAGTTGGGACAACGTCTCCTGGATATTTGGCAGAGGATATGAATTGACCCGCGTCGCGCTGGTCAACCTCCGGTAATCGACTACAAATCGAAATGATCCGTACGCCTTCTCTACCAATAGCGCCGGAGATCCCCAGGGCGACTTGGAGTGCTCGACTATGCCGGCACTCATCATCTCTCCCACCTGGCGGTCCATCTCAGCCCTCTGCGAATACGGAATGCGGTACGAGCGCTGGTATACAGGCGCGGCGTCACCTGTGTTAATCCGGTGCCTAACCTCCCCGCACCGCCCCAGGTCCAGATTACTCATGGCAAAGCCACTTGAGTATTGTCTTATCACCTGCCGGAATTCAACCAACTCTTCCCCGGACACATGGGCAATGTCGAAAAGAGAATCAATCTCCGCGTCGGATATTGCCTCAGCGGCTCTCTGAACTGATCGCACGTCGCTCGTCTCTTCACCATCTCCGCACCACGAATCAATGCCACGTTCTTGTTGCGAGGCAGTGTCAACTCCTCCAAAGTGAAGTTGGCCAGCCGTACAGGCACCCGGGCGTTTTCAGTTACATGGACGAGCGTCAATTCTCCCGCGAGTCCGTGGTACAGAAAATAGACTGGATTCCACAACTCCCCATTTCTAACAAAGGGACTGGGCTACCAGTCTCGCCCAACAAATAACCTTTGACATCGCCGGTATCGTGCATGGGCTGGCGAGGCGCACCGAATCCCCTACAGGATTGCTCTGATCGAGGACCAACGCCGACGCTATGTTCAGCCGCGGCATCAATTCGCACATTCGAAATGAGAATCTCATCCTCAGCGACCTTCAGCATTTTTCGGGTCATGAGCAGGTCGATGCACTGACCTGAAAGAACGTCCTGCCTCAAAATCTCATCTACGGGAACCGCTGGACCATTCTCGATTACGTATTATGCGTGATCAAATTTGTGCTGTCCCAAAGTAAACTGCAACAAGAAACACCCCCTAATGTCGATTTCTTCCCCCGTTATTCCTACAAAGGATCCGTGACCTATGTCCTCGACGGTGAACACCTCCTATTTACCTTGTTAAGAATGGAACCTTCAATGACTGCCACCCGGGTTTAGCGATTTCAAGGAGAGTTCGCCAATCTGCGTATTGGGAGCGGAAACGACCCGACCGGACATCCACGGGATGTCCGGTGTCAGAAGTTCAAGAACCCAGGACCCGAGAGGAACGGTGAGCAATGGCCAACGCCAACTCATTCCAGTGCCAACCTCCTGCGGAATTGGATTTCTCAAACCCCGATGACTGGCCCCATTGGAAGCGCCGGTTCGAACGCTTTCGGATCATCAGTGGCCTTGCCACAAAACCTGAGCCAGAGCAGGTGAACGCTCTAATATACCTCATGGGCGACAAAGCAGACGATATCCTCTCTCGTTGAACCTGCCTCCAGCAAAGATGGAGAAGTACGAAGAAGTCCTTTCAGCTTTCGAGCGACACTTCGTAGTCCGACGAAACGTCATCTACGAGAGAGCGAAGTTCCACAAAAGAAGTCAGCGGGAAGGCGAGGGCGTTGAAGAATTTATAACAGAACTTCATAGCCTCGCCAAGACTTGCGACTTCAGCGTCCTACACGAGGAGATGATTCGAGATCGCATTGTCGTCGGGGTCCTCAACCAACAACTGTCGGAGAAAATGCAACTAGATCCGGAATTGACACTCGAGAAGGCTACAAATCTGGCTCGACAGTCAGAAGCTGTCAAGAAACAGCAAGTTGCTCTCCACAAGTCCCCAGAAGAAAACGTTGACAGAATCTTCAGAAAAGATGCAAGTCAACATGGAGGAAAGGAAAGAAATGGAGAAAAGAAAACTTCTCGATCGAGTTTACCAACATCCGAGAAAGTCTGTTCAAGATGTGGCAATGAACTACATAAAAAGAACAAGTGCCCTGCGATAAAAGCAACATGCAACAAATGCAGAAGACAGGGGCACTACGCACGGGTTTGCAGAAGCTCTACCACCCTGAGGGAGGTAACAACGTCTGAGACGGCATTTCTTGGCACCGTGTTCACGTCAGATGGACAGCGATGGACAGTCAAGGTTGACGTCCGAGAAGTCTCCGTAACATTCAAAGTCGACACGGGGGCCGACGTCACAGTGATTCCTAAGAAGATGTACAAAGAACTCTTCAATGATGTCTCCCTACAGAATCCCAAGAAAGTCCTCAAGGGTCCAAGTAAGAAATCCTTGACAGTTCTTGGTGTCATGAACGAGACCCTTTACTACAGGGACAAAACATTCATGACCGACATCTACATCGTAGAAGACCTGGAACAGCCACTTCTCTCAAGAGATGCAAGTGAACGATTAGGCATCGTACAGCGCCTTGATCAAGTTGGGGCCGTGCGAAGAAGCACTGTCGACCCAAAAAGAGAATACCCGAAGTTATTTTCTGGGTTGGGTCACGTCAAGATTCCGTACAAGATCAAACTGAGACCTGACGCGGAACCTTTCGCAATGATGACACCTCGAAGAGTGGCCATTCCTCTTCTCGGCAAGACCAAGACGAAGCTCGAAGAAATGGTAAAGATGGGAATAATCGAGCCAATTGAAGAGCCAACTGAATGGTGCTCTGGAATGGTGATCGTTAGAAAACCCAACGGAGAGGTCCGCATTTGCGTAGATCTAACGGACCTCAACAAGTTCGTCGAAAGGGAAGTTCACCCACTACCTGTAGGAGAACACGTTTTCGGGCAGCTCACAGGAGCACGCTATTTTTCAAAGATCGACGCCAATTCTGGGTTTTGGCAATTTGAGCTTGCTGAGGAGTCCCAAGCTCTAACGACTTTCATCACACCCTTCGGAAGGTTCAAATTCAAGAGACTACCGTTTGGAATATCATCGGCTCCAGAATTTTTCCAAAAGAAGATGTCGCAGTTTCTGAACGGTCTCGAAGGTGTTGTATGCAACATGGACGACGTTCTCATTTATGCCAGCTCCCAACAAGAGCATGATGACAGACTCCGTCTGGTTCTGGAACGTCTCCAGGCGAAAGGAATGACTTTGAATCCGGACAAGTGCGAATTTAACGTACAAAGAGTGAAGTTCCTGGGTCACATCATCGACCGCGAAGGAATTCGACCAGACAGCGCCAAAATCGAGGCTATCGTTGACATGAAGCCTCCCTCAAATGTTCATGAACTGAGAAGTTTTCTGGGCATGGTAAATTATTTGACGAAGTTCATACCGAACATGTCACATATCGCCTACCCACTCAATTCTCTTCTGAGCTCAAAGAACCAATGGGTTTGGGCTACGGAACAGCAGAGAAGCTTCGATCAGCTCAAGCACGCACTCACCACGAGTCCCGTGCTGATGCTGTTCGACCCAAAAAAGAAGACAGTGATTTCAGCCGATGCCTCATCATATGGCTTGGGGGCTGTGCTTCGGCAGATTCAAAAAGACGGGTCCTACAAACCTGTGGCGTACGCGTCACGGACACTCACAGAGACGGAGAAAAGGTACGCACAGGTGGAGAAGGAAGGCCTAGCGGTAGTTTGGGCATGTGAAAGGTTTCAAGATTTCATCACGGGCCTTCACATTGAAATTGAAACCGACCACAAGCCGCTTGTGCCAATCTTCATGTCTAAAAATCTAGCTGACATCACACCTAGACTTCAAAGAATGAAGATGAGAATGATGAGATTCTCCTATGTGATGAAGCATATTCCAGGAAAGTCTTTAATTGCGGCGGACACACTGTCCCGACAGCCTCTAAGCGAAACTGGGGACAGAGATCTGGAGCAAGAGGTGGCTGCATATGTCAAGGGGGTGACAGCTGACCTTCCCGCGACAGAAAGGAGGCTACAAGAAATCAAAGATAAGCAGGCCACGGACTCTACATGCAAACAGTTGGCATGGTACAGCGAAAAAGGGTGGCCCAGCCGAAAAGAAGTCCCTAACAGCTGCAAAGAGTATTGGCAACATCAATCAGAGATCGCCGTTCAAGATGGACTGCTCATGAAAGGATCAAGACTCATCATACCGCTGTCCATGCGTCCTGATATTCTGCTGAAGATCCACCAGGGTCATCAAGGAATCACCAAGTGCAGAGCTCGAGCCAAAGACTCTGTATGGTGGCCAGGACTTTCAACAGCCATCGAAAATATGGTACGCAGATGTCCAGAATGCATCAAGGAAGCGTCCAACCGACATGAACCTTTGATGCCATCCAACTTTCCAGAGCGTCCATGGCAGAAAGTAGCAATGGATCTGTTCTACCTGTCAGGAAAGAACTATCTTCTAGTAACTGACTATTACTCGAGATATCCAGAAATTGCCCTTCTGAATACTATGACATCAAACGGTGTAATAATACACCTAAAGTCAATTTTTGCAAGACATGGGACGCCTGAAGTTGTCTTCAGCGACAATGGACCACAGTTCCAGCGAATTATTGGAAGTGCATTTCAGCAGTTCGCCCAGGAATGGGGTTTTGAACACAGGACGTCCAGTCCAAGATATCCACAGAGCAATGGATTTGTTGAAGTTGCTGTTAGAATTATTAAGAGAAGCCTCAAGAAGACATCTGACAGCTACATCGCACTGCAATCCTACCGTGCAACACCATTGGGAAATGGATATAGTCCCGCCGAATTACTAATGGGTCGCAAGCTGAGAACGTCCCTTCCATCTGTTTCCTCTTCTTTGGAACCTAGGCTTGTGAATACCAAAGAACTTCAACGGTGGGAAAGAAAAAGAACAAATCAACAAAAGGCCAACTATGACAGACGACGGGGTGTAAGACAACGCAAACCATTGAGAAGAGGAGATGTGGTCTGGATTACCGATCAGCGAAAAAGAGGAACAGTGCAATCTGCAACGGAGTACCCAAGGTCATACTTAGTGGACACCGATTCAGATACTCTTCGCCGAAACAGCTTTCATCTTACACCGATGCCTGGGAGTGAAGACACCGATAAAAGTGTAGCACCAGACATCGGATCGACTGCTCTCACACCGGTGCCTGGGAGTGAAGACACCGATAAAAGTGCAGCACCAGACATCGGATCGACTGAGTACACGACACGAAGTGGAAGAGTTGTAAAACCTGTAAATAGACTTCAGTTTTAAAGGGGGGAGATGTGCTGTTAGGCTTTGCTTAAGAAGAAGAGGAGAACGACGGGGGGTTTCGAGGATATAGAATAAACATGGCGTTTAGACAGGAGGCTACCGGGAGCGCTCTGTGTCATTAACAGCCAACAACACAGGGAGAAAGCATCTTCTCCTCCGGTCACACCCTTGGGCGCGGGCAAAGGATCCTGGGCAATCTGCTTTGTTGACCGGCTCCAAGGTCGTCTTCGGAAAGAGGAACGACCCTATTAGAAGAGGATCAGGCATGACCTACTTTCCGGCCCAGCCCTCGAGATATAGTTTTCGAGCTTCGACGCAGCGGAAATGAGGACAGCTCAACGCTTCTCCCCGGTGAGGAAATAAGAGGTTTTCCCCCAAACAAAAAGGACCGTCATGACAAACTGACCCGACTTTCTGGGCATGTGCATGTGCGGAAACGAGCATCGACGCGTCCGTGACGTCAACGGGACGTGTATGTGTGTGTGGGTGCGCTCAGGAAAGGCAGAAAGGCGTGGCCTAAACTGCGCGCGAACTTTCGATGCATCTTCATTGGCGGCAGTTTTGCTACCCTGGTGGGGAGTGAGGAAAAACGGACCCTAATAAGGTGGAGCAAGATGCTGCTCAAACGTTCTCCCTGATTTTGACCACTGTACTGCAACCATGTAATTAAACCGTTCCTTACGTTACCAAGTCTCCCACCTCCACTGAACCCTTGAGTTCTTGACATCGGGGAATGGACGTCGTCGAGAGCAAGAAAGCCTCCGGACGGGCGGCCCAAACCCCGCCTCTAACAACCTCAGAAATCTGAAGAAGCACAGTCTCACGAATCAAGCTCGCCCGTGATCCGGTGTCAACGAGCAAGTTAACACTGACACCGTTAATCTGGCACGCGACGACAGGGCTTGACTCCTTTGAGTACCGGATCACACCTAACGGTTTTGCGACTCCCCCAGGCATTTCCACTTTGTGGCTCTTCCCATGTCTCCTCGTCTTTGCTGCGCCTTTTCTTTTCTTTCTTGTATCCCGCGGGATAGCACCCCCCCCCCCCCTTTCCTCTGTGGCAGAGGGGACGTCTATACGTTTCTTGGAAAAGTCTCTGAGTCCCTCCGCGCGGTACGCTGACGGTAGTAGCGTGGGATGTGCCCGACTTCCCCGCACGCATAACAGGTTAGAGGGCCTCACGACCCTCCGGTGCGCCTGCCCAACGGCGGCAATCGCGTTTGTTCCGTCAACATCCTCTCGATGTCGCCTAACCTTTCATTTAGTCCTGCAGCTCGGCTTTATTCCTTGCCTCGCCCTCACTCACCACCCGAACTCCGGCGACGCCGTTGCTCAACGAGCCGTTGGCTTGCTCCCTGGCAGCAAGGTCAACCGCTTCGTAGACACGTTTTTCGTCACGCGACATGACAAACCTTCGAACAGGGTCCCGAAGCCCCGTCAGAAACTGCGAGCTCATCTGCTCGAGAAACAGTTCCTGTCTAATCTGCGATCGCGCGTACCGAGAGCCGTCCGAACTCACCACCATAACCTGAGCGAGTAGTTGAACACGAGTAGCGAACGATCGCACGTCCTCACTCGGAAGTTGTCTCGCCTCCATAAATTTCTGAACACGAACTGTCTGCGGTTCCCTGTCAAACCGGCCTAGAAGAACCTGTTTGAGTTCTGCAAATGTCTTTGCTGTCTTGGCCTTCGCGTCGTTCCAAACGAACTCCGTCACAACACCCATCATCTTGCATTTGCACAGCACAGCGTGGTGGCGTCAATCCAATGCCCCATAGCCGCTATCTGCTCCACCATGGTCACGAACTCTTTTACTGAACCGTCACCCCCAAAACTCAGGTGAGGTTGCTCAACGCGAGGGTACCAGTCGCCATTGCACTAGCACTTTCTTTCGCCTGTTCTATGCTGGCTAATACACTGACCAAACGCGCTCAAAGCCACGCGGCACTCCTCCAACTCTCACTGGCAAATGGGTTCCAGAAAAGACGGGTCAATGCCAATCCCCAAAAGTTAAAAGGATCCGACCGCTGCCAACATGGTGATGACCGCAAAAGGGGTGTGGCGGTTCAGCCATTTGGGGTCCCAGAAGGGACCCCAAGAGGGACCGGAGAGGGGAAGAAGCACTGCGGGACTGAAATTCCGATATAGACTTTTATTGTCCGACTGGGAGCTCGGTGCGGGTGCTCACCCTCTTGGGCAGGTACATTGGCTAGGGATACGCTGCGTCTCGGGGGCCGCAGCAGGCTGGCACTCCACGATGCTGGCCAAGCCGACGAGGTGTGTCTGGGAGGAATCGGCAGTGTCGATGAAGATTCTCGGGGAGTTGGGGTTGTCCGGCGTCTTGCCCCGGAGGAAGCACGTCACTGCTGCAACGGCGCGGTGTCGCCTTGCCCAGACCCGGCAACTTGATGTCTCGCAGTCGTCCCCTCCCCGGGCTGGCAGGCAACGGCCGAGCTCGTCCCGTCTCAGAGTCCTCCCGATCTCCACGTCTTGTCCAAGTCCGCCTTTTTTACCTCCCCGGTCGCCCTATTATCCCACTGTCCTTTCCTCACGTCCCTACGTAGGGCTCCCTAGTTCCCAAAAGCGAAAGCTGCCAAGATCCCAGAGACAATTGTCTTTGCGTGGCGCCGGCTCCTTAATTGTTCTTCTGGAATCTGGGGTCACTGGCTGTCAAAGTTGAAAACTCCCCCACAGACACGAGTCCCGCTTCAGGCACTTTTCGGGTTTACAGTGTCGAACTCCTTTGGCGTGGCCGGGTCTCCGCCGACGTCTTTGTCCGGGACCTCCGCGCTCGGCGGCCCTCAGGCGGTAGCTGTCACTCAGCCCGACACGGGCCATTATTCACATTTTCGTCGGCGCCCTCCAAAAAGGCTCCATTGGAAAAACATGTCCATGCCCGCGGCCTCAAGCCCCCTCAGCCCCCCCCCCCACAAAAAAAAAAAGAAAAGTCAACTGTCTTTTGTTTTATTTGTTGCAAAATAAAAAAAAAGCATCTCTAAACGTTGAGTTTCCAAACAAATGCAGAACAAGCCATGCTGAACAGATTCCAAGCTTTCAGAGCTTGCTGTTTTTTTATTCAAAACCAATAAGCGATTTTCTAATAATTTTAATGGGAAAATGGTGTCAGTTTCCGGTACATGACAGCATTCATTTGACACGTATTCATAGGCTTTGTCGGCCGCTATTTTCCAATTCAAGAGTTCCGAAAGTTACTTATAACTTTCGAATAAGATAACATAAAGCTCTGAAACATCGGCATCTGGTTTAAACCACTAGTGATGCATTTGTAAATAAACAACGGCTTTTGCAATGCAAAGTTCCTTTCTGCTGAAAAAAAATAAAAAGCTTATTTTAATATATATTTTGTAGTTTTATTAAACTCACTTGTTAAATTTAGCAAAGTTTACAAAATCTTCCCTTCGTAAAAATTGATACACGAAAAGCATACTAAATTGGTACTTTCCTTAAGTATACAAAGACGCTTGAAATATAATTTTAGCATTCTTTCAATATTTATATTAGATGTCATCTCATCAAGAAAAGGGGGCGTATCAACCCTGCTATCTGCTCGTTGCCTAGATTCCGACTCACAGGCACATCTGCTCTGTTCAATAGTCCTTGCAAAAATTTGCCGCCACAAAGGTATGTGTTTTTGCAGATCAGGAACACTCATTATTTCTGACAATAAATTAAGAACGCCCCGAAGACTACCGGTACTATAGCAATGCGTTGACAGGGCCCGAGGATCGTTTCATAGCCGCCGCCAGCTGTTAAATGCCAGCTCAATGAGGCAGCCTACCAAAATGACAGTTTTAATTGTTCAAGCGATGGTGTCGTTTCTGTCAACCGAACATATTTCCCCTCGGGTCTACTTCAGGTGACGTGAAGGGGATCTGTCCTGTCAGGTCAGGTCTTCCATCGTATACCGAAACCACACACAAAAAACGAGCAAAAAAAAACGGACGAAACAACAACGTCCTTTTTTTTTCATTTTCCCGTGTCTCCGGTTTACGATGGAAGTTCTTCACCAGATCGCCTGTGCTTTTACCCTTTCTTCGAGGTCAGTTCATATGGCCAAATGAGATACCGTGTTTTAAAACTTTATTCTTCAATACAGAAACAGTAACTAGAAAAATAAATTGATGAAGTTGGCAATCTCACTGCCAGTGCTACATTCGGTAATGTTAACCCTCTCTGCTTGACAACAAAGCTATAAAAAGCCCGTGAAGAAATGCCCGCGGTCGCAGTAAAAGGAGGTGAATGGCTAACTACAATGTGTTCAAGCTGATGGCCTTGAGAACCTTCATGCATAACTTTTTACGTCAAGATGAAGTTTCTATGCTAAAGGAGATCGCCTTTGCCCTCAAAAAAGACGGCGTGCTGCCGCGGTGCTTTGGGTCTGAAGGATTTGTGATTAGAGTAATTGAAAAGGAACATCAAACTCTTTTATCATCTAAAAGGAGTACATCCTCAAGTGGAGACAACGGAACCCGAGGGCGATTTGGTAGCAGAGATCGAAGAACCGTGAAATCCATTATCAAAATAAGACTTCGGACACCTCACGCAATACAATTGTCAGAGAATAAATCGTCATTCCCGCAAACTTAAGTTTAACGTGAGTACCAGTTTAAAAGCCCTGTAAGGATCGACGAGGGCTCCGCGGGTGGGCCGTCGGCACCAGGGAAACTTGGCTGGTGGGAAAGCGTTGGTGTAAACACTTCTTGTGGTCGACGACCTCGAGAGACAGGCGTACTTTACGACGCGAGGTTCGGAACGCCCGTTTTCTGCCGAGAATCGGAGCGTGCGTTTCGGCCCGGGAGAACGCGGTGGCTCTGGCCGGCACCGTTTACACTACGTGTTTACATCGGGGGTCGCGGCGGAACGGCAACGTCAGACCGCGTTTGGCAGAATGAATGACGGGATGGCTCACTAAGTCAGCGCTATCCACACCGGGGTCGCTTGTCTGCTTCGCCTTGCGAGAATGGTTTTCCTTGCATCCGAATCAGCCCGACGTATGGCGGTAAGATGTACGCAGACCGCGGGTTCCCACGTGGGAATATAAGCAATTGCCACATGACGAGAAAGTGAGCTGATTGGTTGGCAGTGGAAACGCCTGTCTGACAACACGTCAAGGATTCGCCGGCCCACTAAAAGGGGACGGACCAACGAGTGACTTTGAGGGGAAACTCAGCGAGTGAGATTAGTTTTGTGCTGGGGCTCGAGAGCTGTCGCTCCGTAATCGAGTCAGGTCGTGGGATTCCGAGGGACTTCTGTCCCCGTAATCGGGACGTAATCCCACGAGCCAGCAAACTCCCGAGCTTGGATAAGCTAACACCCGATCACCTCCTTCCCAGGCCCGTACAGGGGAAGCTATTTTCCTTTTGCGGTATTATTTCTCTTCGTATTTCCATTAACTACAAAGTATTAAATTGTTTCTTGAAAAGTAATTCCCAAGTTCAACCGAATTAGTCGTCAACGGCCAAGGGAAGCAACTTCGTCTCCGGCAAGACCCGCAAAGCTTTCCACAAGAAGTCCGTCACCCCATCCGGACCTGGCAATTCGGACGGCGCAAGGTGACCGAGCGAAAGAACACGTACTGGCGTAGTCGACGGGATTGGCTTCGACAACTTCAGAACACAAGAAACATCATCGAGCGGCCACAGAACGATTACCGCAGAGAGCCCACACATCAGAGACTGACTAGCGTCAAGGCAGCCCACTGTCACCCGTGCCATCCAGTCGAAGGAAGACTCCGCGGAGCCGGTGAGTGGAACCTTCACGTTTTTTGGTGTGTGCGGAGACGTAGGATGAGTTGGCTGGTTGGCAGGTTGGTGAAGAAATCTGGGGATAGAACGGAATCTGCGGAAAGGGACAAAGGGACCGACGGAGGAGCGGAAGGGTCGGAAAGTCGGTCCGTCGACGAGCGCACTGCCCGGGTGAACGCGGAAATCATGCTGCGCATGGAGCATGAGCACGAAATTGCCATGTCAAGGCTCAAACTCGAGAGCCAGGAAAACATCGCTGCAATGCGTGGACCGTGCGTAGGTGGCGTAGCTACCATGGTGACCGAAATGGGCAGGCTAGGCCCAGAGGCCGATAGTACCGACGCGGGGGAATGTGGGTCAAGCGGCCCGCCCGAACTCGCGAAAAAAAAAACGTTGACGGCGGGGACGCCCTTCCCGACGGGGAAGAGAGAGGGCGGTTCCTCCAGTTGCAAAGGGGCAACGAGACCCTCCGTTTCGCTTGGGCGGACGCGAAGGGTGGCCGGGGCGGCATGTTCGTCCGCGATCGACTGTTGTTCCAGAAGGACCAAGTAGACGGAACCAGGGTGGCCCAGCTGGTTTTGCCCAGGGAGAGGTGCGGCGAAGTTTTGGGGCTCGCCCATGAATCTCTCTGGGAGGGCCATCTGAGGTGCAAAAAGACTAAGGCGAGTATTAAGGGCAGCTTTATTGGCCTGGAATTGAGGCTGATGTCCGAGAGCATTGTCGTTCTTGCCATGGCTGTCAGATTAGGCCCGACAGAACCGTGAAAGACAGAGTTCCCATTACACCGCTCATGCGGCCGGAGAGACCGTTTCATGTTGTCAACATCAACTTAATTGGTCCACTGGACGTTGCGTCGGCCAGGGGACACAAATATGCGCTGTGTCTGATCGACCTTTGCACGCGCTGGCCAGAGGTAGTGCCTTTGTGTAATCTCACGGCAAAGGCGATGCGACGCACTGCTGAATATTTTCAGCTGAACCGGGGTGCCTGAGCTCGTGTGTTCAGATCAGGGAACTAACTTCATGGCGAAGCTCACGCAAGAGTTGCTTTCGAGGCTGGGCTGCACGCCGCGCTTCTTGACCCCAGAGCATCCGGAGAGCAACGGCTCGGTCGAGAGGTGGAACCTAGTGTTTAAGAACATGTTGCTCCACGCCATAGAAAGGGACCCGCGAAACTGAGACCGATTGGTGCCATTTTCGCTCCGGGCGTATCGAGAAGTCCCACACGAAACGACAGGCGCGTTGCCTTTCTGGTTGTTATACGGAAGGAGCCCCACGGGGCCATTAAATATACTTCAGCACACTTGGACGGGGGAAGTATCCGTACCCAGCACACTCCGAGAGGCGCCGGCGAAGTACCTAAGGCAGTTAAGGGAACAGCTAAGCGTGGCGGTAGAGGTTGCGAATCTCACGAGGTGAGTCCAGCAGCGCCCTTACGCGGAGCGCTATAACCGCTCTGCCAAGAACAAAGGGTTCAAGATTGGAAATCGAGTGTTGCTATTCAAAGGTGATCCCGCCAGCAAGATGGCTCCGAAGTGGCTCGGGCCTTTCACAGTTTTGACTATTGAAAGACCGTGTTTCTACTGGCTGGAACTCGGGGAGGGCAGGACCAAAGCAGCCCACGCGAACCAGCTAGGAGCGTTCAGGGCCCAGGTGGGGCACGTGGGCGTCTTAGTTCACGAAGATGTGGAGTTCGGAGAGGTCAGCTACGCACCCCGGGAAAACCGAACGACCGAACAGACGGGCCAGCTTAACCGCGAAATGTTTGATCACTTGACGCCTGACCGCCGCGACGAAGCGCAGGCCGTGTCCCGAGACCATGACTCCGCGTTTCGAACCGCTTTGGGAGCCGCGGAGCTGGGCGAGCACGAGATCAACTTAGAACAAGGGTACGCGCCTAAAAGGTCGTATCCGTATCGAATTCCGGAGCTGCTTAAAACAGAGGGCAGCAGACAGGTGGGGGAGCTGCTAGAATCAGGGCTCATCTACCCAGTCGAAAGCGAGCACGCGCACCCGGTAGTGTCTACAAAAAGGATGGCAGCATCCGCCTTTGTGTCGATTACCGTCGCTTGAATGCCGCGACCATATCGGACGCGTTTCCAATGAGAAACCCTCAGGAGCTCATCCTCCAAGTAGGACAGGTGAAATTCATTACTATCCTCGACCTCCAGCGCGGATATTGGCAGGTGCCGGTGGCCGCCGAGTCACAGCACCTCACAGCTTTTGTAACGCATGAGGGCCAGTTCGCGTGGAGGGTGATGCCGTTTGGACTAAAGAACGCGGCCGCTACGTTCCAGCGGTTAGTCAATCAGCTGTTGACCGGTCACCAGTCATACGCCTGCGCGTACTTAGGCGATATTGCCGTCTTTTCCGAGACGTAGGAGGACCACCTTTGCCACCTCGACGCCGTCTTGGGAGCTCTTGAGCGAGCAGGGCTGAGGGTGAGCAACGTGAGCAAGGAAAAGTGTCAGGTGGCTAGAGGGTCAATCGCTTTCCTCGGGCATATCGTGGGGTCAGCAGCGCACGGCCCCGACCCAAGCAAGTTAGCCGCGATCGAGGGCTTGGATCGTCCGCATACTAAGGCCTCATTCACACAGCCGGCCTATCACCCCGTCCCGGCGAAAGCGCCGTGGGCGCCGTGCCAAAAACTGGACTTTGCAGGGACGGAGGAGTGTTCGAACCAGCGGCGACGGAGCTGCCGGCGGTGGCTAGAGGAATAGATGGATGCTGACGGCTGTGTCCCTTATATTGGGCGGTAGCTTGCGTAACCTAGCCTAAACATCTTTCTAAACCATTGAAATTCCGCGTCGAACGTTTGTATCCCGCAAAACTGTATAACCGGTAAAACCTATTATTTCGTGCGCAATTTCACACTTCCCTCGATCTCTATTACTAATCTTGTAATCTCGTATTTGCGGCTGCTTTTTGGCGGCGTCGATCACCGAACGTAACGGACTATAGGCGTCGATGGGCGCAGCCAGAACTGTTTTGTTCCTTGGAGCTTGCGTTTGGGTCGCCGATAACGATCTTGCATGTTTCAAAACACTTTATTTGTCTCCGCGTTTCGAAACAAAAACGACAAGACCCACCGCGAGCACGTTTCACATCAATCACTCCTTACGTCGCATTTCGTCCCCGATGATCGACGACCGTATTTTCTTTCTTCGGCTGTTCTTCCTTAAAATTGCATTTACATCTATCGGAAAGGAACCGATGTGGACTCACCATTTCGAGCAGCAGCTCAGCGGTAAATCCACATCTCTGCATGCCCGTTGTTCAAGAGCCGTAAACATCACACAATGCGCCCGTCGTCTCGCTGGCCTCCCTCCTTCCCGAAAAGAGCTTTGTTGGCTTCGTCGTTCGGGCACAGTACGGTCAATTCCCCTTGCAGCGGCCGTGCCCATGGTCACCCAACTTTTGAGAATCCGCCAGATTCAGCGAAAGTTTCCTATTTTGTGATTGGCCGTCCCTCGATGGGGCGGGCCGCCGGCGTTCCCGGTCTCCCGCCGGTGTCAGGGTAGGGAGGCTCTAGTGAGGGTGGGTGCAACTCAAAACCTGGGGAACGTTTGCAGTTTAATGGCGGCGCCTGAGGGAGAGGATTCGGGAAAGGTTATGCACCAATGTTGCCTGCACGAGAGCAGACGCCCGCTCTGTTGCAACTCTGTTGCTCCATGCGCCTTTCCTCCTCTCGCCTCCCATTGCAAGCAACGAACGCCTTGGCGCAGCCCCTCTCGTTTCCTTCTCGCTCCGAGAACTGCAAACGGATGGATGGATGGATGGATGGATGGATATTGGCTGTTCCCTTTATATCGGTGGTAGCTTGCGCCAGGTAACCTTAAACTATTAATTTAGAAATTTTTTTTCCTTTTTTTCTTCTATTCTTTCTTTCAATTTATCTCTCTGCAATTATCACCGGGCAGGTAGAGTACTTTCCAAGAAGACCTTTGGGGGATCGGGCAAAAAAAAAATTAAACACCGCCCCCCGCCTCCTCCCCCGGGCGAGGGAGTCGCCAATTTTCCTCTGGTCAACCTCTTCGGTGTTCCTCCTTAAACCACACCAACTGGGGGACAGGTGTGAGACTTTGGGCCGGAGCCACGCGGGAGGGAGTCCCAGTATTCCTCTGTCCCTCCTGAACCCCAGCTGTGCTAATTGTTCGTCCTTGTTTCATTTTCCCTAGACTCTATCCACCAGTTTTCCACGCCGAGAGGAGAAAGCAGAGTTGCCAGACAAGTAGCAGCGTCCAAGATGGCGGAATTTACCATTTTTCGCGTTAAAAAAATACTTAACCTATCGAAACAAAACTTGTGGCTATGGAAAAGTAATCATTTATACCTTGTGTAAATTATTCAAGCACCTTAATGGGCTCTTATGACCTGAGTTAGGAAATAAAACGACCCTTTGCCCCATAGACTCCCAGCAAAATTTAGCAATTAAATGGCGTCCATGCCCGTGATTCCCCATCTAGCAGTTGCACCGCCCCTCACTTGGGCCTCCCTATGTCGGGGACGTTGGACATCCTCGTTCGGCCCATTTCAGGTCCGGCGGCCCGATTTCGGTCGGAAATTGGTCCCAACACCCTCTCCCCCGGCGGAAAGGACGGCCGGCGCTTTCGCCGGGCCGGGGAAAAAGCGGCTGTGTGAATGAGGCCTAAGAAGGAGCTGCGGAGCGTCCTAGGACTCTGTGTCTTTTACAGAGAGTACGTAAAAGACTATGCTACTTTGGCCGAGCCCCTCACGGCCCTTACCAAGAAGGGAATGCCGAACGCGATACCTTGGCCCGAGGAGGCGGAGAATGCGTTCCGGCGTCTCAAGAAGGCACACTGCGAGGCGACGAGCCTTTCGACCCCGAGCCTGCAGGAGCCTTACAGGCTTTTTACAGACGCGTCAGCGGTGACAGCAGGGGCATGCCTGGCCCAGATCGGGAGTGACGGAGCTGAGAAGCCGATCGCGTTCCGCCAGCCGTAAATTCACTCCGACTCAGGCACGCTGGTCTACCATTGAGCGTGAGGCATTGGCTTTCATTTGGGCGCTGGGCAAATTTGATAACTGGCTCTTCGGCGCAAAAGTGCACTTCGTGTCGGACCACAACCCTTTGTCCTACCTGACGTCCTGCAGTCCGGATGGGGCAAAGCTGTCAAGGTGGGCTTTAGCGCTACAGCGCTACGATGTGATCGTGACCCACAGAAAGGGGTCCGCTAATGGTAACGCAGACGCTTTGTCTCGCTTGCCGAACAGATATTGGGGTGCCACTGACTCAGCGCTGCACCCACCCGAGGGCATGGTTGGTTCCACTTGCCGCGCGGCCGGACTCATATATCTCAGGAGTGTGGTTTTGCTGCTGTGTCCGTGCGCGAAGAAGATACTTCGTCAGACCTCGTGACCGATATAACTTGAAATTTTCCGGTGCACTAGCGTAAAGGCATATGTTTTGCGAGGTGTTCCTTTTTTTTTTGCTTGTTCCGAAGCGCGGATATAGTAGCAGGCGTGTTCTGCTCAGCATTTCCTTTTTTTTTCTTTGCGTATACGTTGATGCGTACATCGTGACATGTGCGCGTATTTTCTTTTATAGTGACGTACTGTCGTTCAACATAGGGACACTGCAAAGCGCGTGTCTAATGGCGTTTCTTTTGTTGTTGTATTTTTGGTTTCTGTAACGTTGAAGTGCTCGGTTATGTGTATACGTATTCATCTTGAGCGTTATGCACTTCTGTTTACGTGATAACCTTCTTTTTTTTACAACGCTACTTGCGTCTTTTGCACAGTATGTAGAAATGCGAATGATGACTTCGATCTTTTTTTATATGTTTGACTCTTAGATGTTCTTTCAGTCCAACAAGAGTCTTAAGGGGAGGTGTAAGTATCAACGAGGGCACCGCGGATTGGCCGTTAGCACCAGGGAGACGTTGCTGGTGAGAAAGTGTTGGCGTAAACACTTCCCGTGGTCGGCGACCTCGAGAGACAGGCGTACTTTACGACGCGAGGTTCGGAACGCGCGTTTTTTGCCGAGAATCGGACTGTGCGTTTCGGGCCGGGAGAACGCGGCAGAACGGCAACGTTCTGCCGCGGTCTGACGTTGCCGCGGCAGAACGGCAACGTCAGACCGCGTCTGGCAGAATGAATGACGGGATGGCTCACTTAGTCGGCGCTATCCACACCGGGGTCAATTATCTGCTTCACCTTGCGAGAAGGGTTTTGCTTGCATCCGAATCAGCCCGACGTATAGCCATGAGATGTACGCAGACCGCGGGTTTCCACGCGAGAATATAAGCAATTGCCACATGGCGAGAAAGTGAGCTGATTGGTTGGCAGTGGAAACGCCTGTCTGACAACACGTCGAGGATTCGCCGGTCCACAAAAAGGGGACAGACCAACGAGTGACTTTGAGGGGAAACTCAGCGAGTGAGTTTAGTTTTGTGCTGGGGCTCGAGAGCTGTCGCTTTGTAATCGAGTCAGGTCGTGGGATTTCGAGGGACTTCTGTCCCCGTAATCGGGACGTAATCCCACGAGCCAGTCAACCGACGACCTTGGATAAGCTAACACCCGACTACTTCCTTCCCAACCCCGTACAGGGGAAGTTATTTTTTTTTCAGTATTATTTATCTTTGCATTTCCATTCGCTACAAAGTAATAAATTGTTTCTTGAAAAGTAATTCCCAAGTTCAACCGAGTTAGTCGTCAACGGCCAAGGAAGGCAACTTCGTCTCTGGTAAGACCCGCCCAGCTTCCCACAAGAAGTCCGTCACCCCATCCGGACCTGGCAACCCGGATGGCGCAAGAGACCGAGCAAAAGAACCCGTACGAGCCCCATTCAGGGAAAGGTGGAACGATGCTTATCACTCCTGCAAGCAACGACGACGAAGCTTTCGGAGTGACTTTGTTTCATCGCTCAAAAAATATTGCATTCATTTTTATGATGATCGTCCCACGTTTTAGCTGCAGTACTTCGAAGCCGCTTCTACTAGTGCCCGGAACTGAGTGCGGCCCTTAAGAACTCCACCGAAAGTGCTTTGGGTTACTCAATTGACAGTAGGGAATAGACCTTTAAATAATGGAAAAAAAATGCATTGATTTAATTCAAACGCTACGCTCACTGCTCAACCAATACTAATTTTGACAGTCCTTGTCAAGCCAACTGACTAACTAAATCTTGCTACTACTGTAAGCAAAACAGCGCCTCAATATCTACCCCAAGCTGGATAGCCATGTGCGGATATCCGAGCTATCTGCCGCACAAGCGGCTATATACAGTCAGAAACACATCAACTTGAATGTAATCTTTACAAATTAAGTTCAATGTTCCCTTTCACCATTGTTGGCGAGGTTGAAACAACTGCAAGCATTATGGGAAGCAATTTACGCATGTTTACGTTCAAAAAGACCTCAGATCCCAGCAATCGTAATAAAAGGCTCAAGGTAAAGGAGACGCTAGATGAACAGCAATGCATGCATGAGAAATGGTCTAAATAATGAATAAAAACGTTGCGAGGGTAAAACTTGCTAAACCAAGATAAAGTATATTTACTTTTCTTAACGGCGTAATGTTGCAATTTTTCACAAGGGGTGATGCGGTAGCAGTCTGGATTTGATTTTGGAATTAAAATGTACATCCTACCATTGTCCCCTGGAGAGTGATGCAGTCTTCCTGCCAAGGCACCGTCTCATTGGTGAACACCATAAACGCTCTAGTACAGTACAGAGTATACTTTTAATGTGAATTTAGTGTACTTCACATGTTAGCTGTGCGGTTCGCCTGTCAACCCAATAAATTTCGAAAGAGGATGCACGAGCACCAAAATGATGTTCACAATTTCGATCAAAATCGCAGCGCAGTCACTAATCACTGCGACGTCAAGGGCCACCGCATGCACTTAAATAATACCCAAATCCCAGTGTCGAAACTGACCACGGACAAAATCTTTTCATGGAATCATGGGCCATTCAAAGTACGCCTGCAAACATCAATATGTCTTGTGCGCTTTAACATCCGCCTACGTAAATGGACTTCGCGATATCACCAACCCAAATAAAAATGCGCCACAAAAAAGAAATGCTGATTTTTAACGTTTTTAAAAAAAGCAGAGTCATCCCTGGAAAAAAGGCCGAGCCTGGCCCCGAAACGTCGGGTCCCTAAACACCCCCCTTCGTTTTTTAGTTAGACGATTTACTGTGAGTGTATAACTTTTTACCAAGGGAAACGTTCTGTCATGGAATTAGTTATTTGCTTATGACTGAGCAATCTCAGTTTATAACAACTGCTTCGGCTAATTCTTTTCTCAGTCCTCCTACCTCCGGTGATCTCCAGGGGATCGTTCTCGGCACTTATTATTTTCTGTTTATATCGCTGATAGATTAAATCTGAATGAAACAGTAGTCTGCGTCACATTTAAATATTTCTAAACACGACATCTAATGTGGCGAAATCTAAATCACTGAACCGAGTTTGCTTACCTCTTTCAATAAATCGTCGTATTTCCAGTAGCAAAAGCGCAGACCCGTACAGAAGCCGCCGATACCCTGTCAGATGACGGCACGGTCGTCAGGTCCATCATCAAATTGAGAATACTAAAGTTGCTCAAAGTTCTAAAATACAAACTTGATCGATTTGGCAAATTACTCTTTAAGGTGAGTGGATAAATTTATTATTTCAGGGGTAACTTGTATCAAAATTTTCTATTCACTCATTTTTCTCGAAATTTATTGGGCACAGCAAGAGATGCACTTGAACTAGGATGCCAAATTACAAGTCGAAATATTACTTTTTTTTCGAAAAGTTAGTTTTAGTTT
Source organism: Ixodes ricinus (assembly GCA_037355805.1). NCBI lineage: Eukaryota > Metazoa > Arthropoda > Arachnida > Ixodida > Ixodidae > Ixodes > Ixodes ricinus. The sequence goes on along the minus strand of JAZHYW010010003.1, from coordinate 149,004 downwards.
TAAGTTTGATCTCGGAGGATGAGAGGCCCTAGTGGCCACAACTAAAAGGGGACGTCAAATGTTGTAATACGGGGGCGGTACATGCCTCGTTCCCGACGGGTTAAACAAAAATTGATGGTGTAAAATTTATGCAGGGAAGGCTCACGCCAGCATGGGTAAAAAGAACGTGCAAAATACTGTTTCTTAGACTGCTCGCTCGACTTGCTAAGTAATACAACGTGTGACATCACCCCCTGGAGAGCGCTAAAATTTTTGATGTTAGTTTTTACATCACACTGATTTGCTCAAAGAACACACAAACGCCGGGGCTATTCGTTGAAAAAAGCTTCTCTCGGGTCCTAATTATAGTCAGCTGACGCGTGCGTGGCCGAGTTTGTAGCGCACCCCACTCCCACACGAAGGCGGGCGTCCACCTATGCATCTGCACCCCTTGCTCCGATCCTCGCCGGTTCTACCGGAGCTTTCCAGTTCAATCGCGCATCGTGTCGCTGGTGCCGGTCCAGCATCTGTCTGTCTATGCTAGATCGCAAACTCAGCGATGAAGTTAACTCAATCGGTCGCTGATTGGCTGCCCTCTTGGTCAGGTGATGTGACGTTGCGATTGAGTTTTTCCCTACGAATTTCGATGAAGTTCGAGATATGCTGGTGAAATAATAAAGTTTGCGGTGACGTCAAAATGTCGTCACGATTCAGTTTGGCGATGGAGATAACTTTGTAGTCGTCAGGCAGCCGAAGTTGCCAAAGTTAGTGAAGATGGTGACGTTCACGCTCGCGGACGGGGCGAGTCAAAGCAAGCTTTCACGGACCATCGCTACGTTTTTTATATGTTCGGTTCAAGGTTCGTCAGGTACGTAATCGGGGAGTACTGCCCGACACTCGCTGGCGCTGACAGTTGCCGTGGAAGCTTTGGCGGCGTCGCGAGGGGCCCCATGTGCTGACAGCCGAGCAGCAAGTGCTCTCAGCTTCTGCGTTGCTGGGGGCACATTTTGCTGCGACGAAGACATCACCGTGCATCGGTGTGCTGCGAGTCGCGTACTGTTGGATGTTACAGAGGCGATAATCGATCACCCGGGGCTGAAGGTGGGTGGGCTTCGCGCGTAAGGGAAGACGGAAAGACGACAACCAAGAAGTTCAGCGATGCGAATTCAGCGGTGTGCTCGGTAAATGCTCTTACGTATCAATACGCTGTGTTGCTAATACAGTCTGAATAGAACATTTTCTCAATGCGCTTGCACGAGAGCTCTCGGTAGAAAACGGGCGCCTCATTCAACGTGATGAGTGTCGTGCGAGATCGTCGCACGCATTCAAGCTTACTCTCGTGATTGCATGTGTATCATTTATCCAAAGGTCTCGGGCCTCAACATCGGGAAATTGTTCAGCTGCAGCACGCTGTGTACGTTTTCACTTTACGATTGCCAAACTCAATTGACGCTGCACCTCTTTGCTCTCAAAGCATAATTTTTGGTAATGTGCAAGGCAAGTAAAATATCTCCACATTTTTTTTTGCAAATATTATTTTTATTATACATTGCAGGCTTTTTGGGATGTTATGAAACTACATAGCTCTCAAGTAGAGGCTGCATTAGCATAGAACGTCTCTATCTAGTCTTGCTGTGCTTTTGAACAACTGAAAAGGTTATGAAACATTCATGTCAGATACCGTCTCACGGTTGTGTGCAGGTGACAGCGACTAACCCCTGAAGCCATGGTTGCACACCGATTCCTCCCAACCCCAATGGATGCTGTACTGTCCCGAGGCCAAGCTTAATAAAAAGCATTGCTTAAGATTCTGTTGTAGAGCAGTGAATAGGATGCTCAAAAGCAGGTTCCGGTGGTTGCAAAAGTACTGGGCACAGCAACATCATTTGACTTTCTGCACAATGCGGGCTCGTATAGCTCTATTTTGGGCCCCCCTCCCCCCTCGAGTCCCGAAGAGTCCGACCCCGAGGACGGTGTGAGCTTTGACAGCAGAGGACAAGCTGTGCAGCACTGAAAATCTGAGAGGTGGCTGCCTCTGCACCCATACTATGTGCTGCCTACCAGGATCTCCCTGCTCAAACTTGAAACCTGGCAGCAGTCGAGTCTGTTACGAGCTTTGTCTCTCAACTCGTCACATCTGCGAAATATACTTGTGTATATTTCGTAGATGTGACGAGGATCGATGAAGTGAATGTAAACAAGAACTTGGACACAGAAAGCAGTAGCGAAGTGCCTGGGCTAATCGATGATTATCAAGACATCTTCTCCAATCTTCCAGAAAGAACACATCTCGTGACGTGTGATCTGCAAGTAGCCACGACACGACCAGTACATGTGAAACAATATCCACTTCCGCTGTCGGTTCAAGAGGCGGTCGAGGTAGAGATCCCCGAGATGTTGGCGTTAGGTGTGATCGAGACATGCACGTCATCTTGCAACGCCCTAGTAGTGATCGTAAAAAAGAAGGACGGGTCAAATAGATTTTGTATTGATTGGAAGAGACCACCGTGGAGGAGACTAAATGATGTCCTCACATCCGATTCCGAGCCGATACCGAGAATTGACGTAACGTTTTCTAAGACAGGACAGAAGCACTTTTTTTCGAAGCTTGATGTGGCCAAGGGATATTTGTAGATATTCAGGGAGGAAAGCGCTAGGAGAAGACAGCGTTCTCTTCGGCGAGCAGACTCTACCAGTTTAACGTTATGCCCTTTGATTCAAAAACCGCATCACCTACATTGACTAAGCTAATGCGCAAGTTGTTGGAGGCTATACCAGACGCGCATCATTACATTGATGACATCCTAGTCGCTACAAGTTCGTGGGAGGACCACAATGATACGCTCAGCCGTTTTTTTCAACGCCTGCGAGCAGCCAACATCAGGATCAAGCCGAAGAAGTGCGAGTTAGGATTTGAGGAGATCAGCTTCTTGTGACACGATATTGGACTAGGGAAGGTATCACCGGATCCTAAACTCATTGAACATATTCAAGACGTTCCAAGACCTTGTACAAAAAGACAAGTTAGATCGTTCCTCGGTCTTACGGAATACTATCGATAATTTGTAAAGATCTATGCTCGTCTAGCTGCACCTCTAGTAGAGCTAACTAAAAAGGATCGCGAAATAAGGTTCAGTGGGGGCCAGAGCAAGAAGAGGCTTTCAAGCAGTTAAATAGTAGATTTGGGCAGTCGCCCATCTTATTAGCACCGAACCCAGAAAAAGAGTTTGTACTAGGGATGGACACCTTTGATGGAAGCGTGGGTGCAGTCTTGCTTCAAGAGAAGGATGGCACGTTATATCCAGTAACGTATGCAAGCAGAAAGCTATGCAATATAGAAGGGAAGTTCGCAATGGTGGAAAAGAATGTCTGGCTTTGGTATGGGCCGGTGCCAGGTTCAAGTTGTTTTTGTATAGCAGGACGTTCCGAGTCCAGATCAACCATCAGCTTTTGGAATTTCTGAACAAAGCCAAGCACACCAATAGTCGAGTGATGAGATGGAGTATGACTTTACAAGATCAAAGTTTTCATGCAGAATATATTAAGGGTAGGGACAACGTGGGGGCTGACTTTATGAGTTGCGTGTGAGGAGTCGTGTCTCAGCCTATATAATTTAGCAGAGAGCTTCGAGTCAATTAGGAACAAAGGTAAAGAAGAGTTACAGAAAGGTTTTGGTAAGTAGACGACTGTCTGAAACGTTCAAAGGACAAACTGCTGAGGTTGAAGAAGTGTTATTAACAGTGTAAGACTGTTAAGAATATAAAGGTCTGATTTGTTTTTGTTTGTGCGTAGTTTTTTTTATTCCTGTGTGTGTTGTGAGTATTGCGGGGAAGATAAGGACGTCAACCACATGATGCACATCTCATCAGAACTTCGGCATCTCTCCACCTCAAAAAGTGAGGCTCTTGAAGGAGGGGGAGTGTCACGTTCCTTAAGTGACGGTGTAAAGTAGAAGATGAAGAAGGGGAAAAAGCTCGAGGACAAATGAAAAGGATAAGTTCGCGGGGGAAGAGATGACATTCGACGACTGAACCTGAAGGGCGCAAGTTGACCCGCACGGCTCCCGGCAGACAAGGTTGCGCACCTGGTGAACCCGGGCTCCAGCTCCAGGTCTTTTCGCCACCATCAAGCCCGGAGCGACGTCGTGCTTGCTGCTCGCACCAGAGAGCGCAGAAGCATTGGATTTTGAGCGCGAGGCACGAACACGAAGGGGCGGCTTTGCAACATTCCTGTCAACCCAGGCCGCGTACCTGGTTGGTCAAGCGACGCCATCGTACCGGTGCTGGGTGGCCCAGGGCTCCTAGAAAGCTTGGACCCACACCCGTGACATCGAAGAACAAAGCCTGGTTCCGTCTCAAGCAAGATTGACGCTCGAGACTGCTTAGTGTTCTCAGCTCCCATTTAAAGACGACCGAGACTGGCTGCTTGGTGACTGTAGCTATTGGCGACGTGCGCGACCGAAAGCGTCGCTGTGGTCGGCCCCACGATCGGCCGGGCAGCGGCACTGACGTCAGAAAAGTTTATCATCGACGGAAATAAGAGGAATGAAAAAACTTTGATTTTGACGGTGTTGGCAGTGTTCCTTTGAGAGCGCAATGATTTCTTCCACCATGCTATTGACCAAACACCATCGAACTTGTTGTTTGCAAGGTAATGACGTCACAAGGGGGAACCATAGGAGGCATGCTCCGAAACATGTCCGCCGCTAATTTAATCACTCCATTTTTTCTTTCGCTTCTGCTTAAGTTTTTTTTTTTTTTGTGCTTGTGAGTAAATCAATTTTTGTTTGTCTACTTATGTGTCGCTTCGTCTTTTGACCTGCCCTCGTCTGTCGGAGGAATATGACCCAGTCATTCCATTATTCGCAGCTCAGCCCGCCGCTCGCCCTCCCGCGGGCGATGGGAGAACCAGAGGAACAGGGACGGCAGCGGCGGCGGCGCAAGAAACGGTGGCCGGGACGGTCGGCCTTGATGCCTGAAGCCGTTTTAACGAAGAAAAGTGAGCAGCGTTTAAAGGGCCAATCATTATGTGCTCCCGCCTTGCAACAGCGTTGCACGAAGGACAGGGATGTCTAATTTCATTGGGTACTTTTTGTGTATCGCATACGCTGCAGATTTCTGGTCTTGTGCATGGCCGCCAGCTCAATCTGTGCTCAACGTGACGGAGAACGCCCCCGCTAATAATGAAGAACTCTATAGTACGGTCTACGCAAAGTCTGTTCGTTGCCATGAGAAGGAAAAAACTCGTCGCGGAACGGTATGTCGAGAAATACAAATCGGGAATGGGTTGGCGTTTTGAGGCCGTTACAAAGAACATGACGAGTTATTCTAAGCACTTTAAAAAGACAAAGTACATGCACTTGTTTTCAGGTAATATAAATCAAATTAAGAAATGCTCGAAGCATTTTAAGCGCGTCTGTGTTAACCAGCCGTTCTTGACGAGAGCTTAGAACGCACGGTTTTGGCCGAGAGGGACCGAAACGTTGCAAATAACACGAGTTAAAATATTTATTTTTGATAGAGCAATTAATAAAACACCTAAACACGCCGATTATGTTAATAGGCAGTTTTTGCATACCGTAGGACAACCCTAAACTTCAGTTGGACGTACAGCGCACTGACGTTCAACCGTCGCTACCCTACTTTCACGAGCGGCTTGATAGCCGAGTTGTACAACTTATTAAAATAGCTTAAGTCAGTATAAATGACCTGTGAAAAAAGTAATCGGGGTTTTCTCGGCCCTACTGCAAAACATCGGTGTCTTTTTTTTCTATGCTCTTTGATGCGTTCTTTAGCTGTTTAATATCTTATACTGCGCCGTCATCAAGCCTCTCGTAAAAGTTGGGGCCGTCAGTTTGATGTCAGTGCGCTGCACGGCGACTGAAGTATTGGAGCGTTGTATATGTGAAAAAAGGTGTAAGGACTACAAGCTTATTTTTAAGACTGATGAGCACGGCAACGCTCCTGGCGCGCGACTGAAAATTGTGCTTCAAAGGCGCGGCGCGAGCTTCCGGTTATAATGCTACAGCGCACGGTGGTCTGCGGTAACAAACTTTTTATCAATAACCATAGAGCAGTTTGATCACGTGTTGCAATTCGCTAAAAACCGAGACGGTGAGCAGCGAGTTGTGAGCCTGTGACGCGAAGACACCAATAGTGTGAACGCAGCTCTTCCGAAGCTTGACGGTCACCGTTCGCGGCTCCCTTTTTAGAGCACTAATGGCCAGGCAAAGCGCAAACATTATATTTTCATCACATCCAAAAATGTTCTGCCACAAACAGTAACGTGGCCGGTGCCTAATACCCGTGCCACACGGGCAACTCGAATGCCATTTACAACGAATGACATTTGTGTGATCGACGAATCAGCTCGCAATCTGTCGCGCGTGGAATGCGCTACGCCCGGAGCGTCGCGCGCTGATTGGCCGTCCGCTCAAATGTCCTTCGTTGTAAACGGCATTCGAGTTGCCCGTGTGGCACGGGTATAAAACGTGTTCGCATCACAACAAAACTTCGAAAATTGAGGTTTCTACAACTTTTAAATATCATCATGCTCGTTTTTCCTAGCGTGCATCAGCATCTCCGTCACCTGTGAAATGATCCATCCCTAACCGCTTCGCATTTGTAGACAAATAAATTATTTTTAGAGCACTGAACAGCGTCAGCGAGCAGGCGCACGGGATATCCTGGAGAATCTATCCCCGTCTCTTCCGCTATCTTGGAACTACCGCCCCGCCACCTATAGAGCGTTGGAGTTGCGAATACAGGCAGGCATCATTTTGACGCCTTGTCAATCTGAAATAAATTTATTTCGTCAATTTCACTCTACTCAAGGTCATCCATAAGCTAAGACTGCGGTGGGAGCTACGTGCCGGTGGGATCCATCAGCCGCCTCCCTTCCATCACCGTGGCCCTGCTCTCTGCGTGTGGGTATAGGCGAGAGCATGATCACGTGGCGAAAGAGAGGCGTATGACTGGTCCGAGGACGTATAGCTTCCTCCACATTCTCAGCTTATGGATGAATTGGGTATATACGACGACATTTCATTATAGGATAAGGTGTCATTTTACTGTATTCGTGAATCACTTGACCTAGTACCGTACAGTGATATGATCTGTGCTCGTAATTTTGTTTTATCTAAGTTTGTGTCGTGATAGGCTTGTTGCATCATCATCCCCTTGGGTCTTTCAACGCTAGAAATCGAACGGTGATAGACGAAATTACTCGGGATTGCGTGTAGGACAAGTGACGTCAAGACAAGTTTAAAACAGTTAAAACACGAGATCAAGAGAAAAATGGGGACTCACACAACAATCTTAACTGTTGTTTTTGTCATTCCTTCTTGCTCCTTGATGTCGGGTTTCCACGATGTTGCAAGTCCAACAGCTTGTCTGTATCTTTTCCGTCATTCCTGTCACTATAACGTTGTCAGGATCATGGAATGTTTGATAAAATACGCTACAAATATCCCCATCTGTTCTTACATATTTATTGCTCATAAACACTGGATGAAACATGTCCTACGAAAATGCACATTAAACTTTCAGCTTGCTCTGTAGTCCGAAGAAGGGCATGCGCCAGAAACGTCGCGTTTTCTTTCCCCTCTTTTCTGAACGTGTTATCTCTCATGCTTTTAGTTTTATGCCTTAGGTGTTGACCACCAAAAAGTGCCATGGGCCACTCCTGAAAAGAACAACACACATTGTATACCATTATTAGCTACATATGGGACGCTGTGAAGGTGTAGGCCGTGCATGCAAAGGCCTCACACCCCAATTAATGAGTATCAAAAACACTAAATTTGCCATTTTCACAAATATCTTGAGCCCCATTGAAGCATAGTGGGATGCACAATTTACCACTTTTGATGCAGGCGCAAGGCTGACAAACTGAAACGCACCGGTAATAAAAAACAGAAAAAGAAAAACAATGTATATGTTCCCATATACTCAAACCTTACTAAGTTTTGTTGTTTTAGACAATGCCCAGGCCTTTTCTATTGCAACTAATTTTCCTTTTCATTAATAAAAGAATGAGCCGCAAAATCACACAAGCAACCTTGTTCTTAGTGGCCGCCACACCAGATAAACTAATGCCAACATTAGTAGTGCCTTGATGCAAGCTGCTTTTTAGGGGTATCGTCCGCAGGATATTCGAATTTTTCATCCTCCGTTGAACAATTGTAATACAATTTTAAACAGAGGCCGACTGCTATGATTGCACCTGAAAAACACACAGTGTTTTCGTTGGCAATAACGGAAGCTCTCGCCGTAGCATCAAACAAAGAGAGCCACCTCAGGTCTTGACTTCTGTCTCAGTAATATATCTTCGCTTTGACAAAAACAATATTTACGGTTTTGAGCGAATCTCAGTTTTCTGACGATGATCTTTGCACTCACCATCAACCGTGTTGATCAATACTGGGAATAAGTACACGCCCGTGGCTATGACGTTACCATGCCTGATGTAACGTCATGACACTACCAGCGATGTATACTTGCGAAATTTGGCATGAAGTTTCATATTGATATTCATAATCGATATATAAAATAATTGAGGCGTTTCTTAATTAATAAATATCACATGTGGCTACATTTAGGTCCTCTTTACGTGACCAGCGGAAGACGTTAGTAAGTTCCGGTTATCACCGGACAATCCCTTTATATGACAGTGAAAGGTCGTGGGGTCCGAAAAAACGGAGAATAAAGACATGCTTTTCAAGTTTACAGTGGTCTCTGGCGATAAAAAATAGGCGATTAATTGGTCTAACGAGCACGTAGCTTGCACTTTTTGCGGGTGCCCGAAAAACAAAACAGAAATAGGATGAGACTGGGGGGGGGGGGGGGAGCGGAACGTTTATCACGTTTCTCCGGAGGAGAAAAACTTTCCATTCCTTCCTCCCCGTTTCCGCTTGGGGGCGCGTCAGTAGAAGGAGAAAACGCTCCATCGCTACCATTTCTCTCTCTATTTTTTATAGTGTGCCAGCTTCAAAGTTACTAAATCAGTCGTCGCTTTGTTTCTAATCATTGAATTCATAACTTAAGCTGAATAAAAACAGTGGCATCTTCGCAAGACGTTTGGTTACAGCTCAATCAGTTATTTTCCCTCATGTTGAGTGCCTAGTTTTTTCCGAGCTTCAGAGTTTCATGAATGTTCATAGACCGGTCTAACTAAGCGTTCCATGCATGCGTGACGCCGCAATAACTGTAGTTCCTATAGGAGGCAGGAGGCAGTTTACGAGACAGCTCGTGCCGCTTCGTGCTCTGCTCGCGCAGACCCCCATTGGAGTTATCGCTCGTGCAAAAAGACTAGTTTTGCGCTAGAGCCACTAAATGAGCTACGCTTAGGGCAGGGGTCGGCAACCCATTGCCTGCGGGCCACATGCGGCCCGCGAGGCAACTTTATGCGGTCCCCGGCACGACATGAAATATCACCCCCTCCCCTCCCTCTGCCGCTTTCTCACATAAGACTCATGGGCCATACGGCAGGTTTGACCAGTGCTTTAGGTATTATCGAAAAGAAGTAACGGAGTACGTTACTCGTTGCTTGAGAATAAAAGGGACGCGATTCCAATCTACTTATCTCAATATAAAGAAAGCTTTACCATTAGCGTTGCGGAGAAAAAGTAACGCCCGTTACCTTCGCGTTATTTTTTTTTAGTTATTAATGATCACATTTTGCTGTTTTGGCGGTAACAGGTATGCATATATGCGCCATATTGCAGAAAACATTATGTTCATGGTGAAACTAAACATAATTAATTTATCTGTTTTACGTTTTCACCTAAAATACTCAAAAAATGTGTAGATAAAACTGCAAAAAACTCACAAATTCACATGGCTTGGCACCTAAAAACACAAAAATATTAAAGTGCAATTTTTTTGAAGTTTTGGAAAGAAGTAACGAGTACTTAAAACCTACGGTACTTGAAATAAGTAACGTAACTACGTTACCCGTGACTGTTTTTAAACAGTAACGAGTCCTTTACTGCGTTACAGAAAACAGTAAATCGTTAACAGTAACGCAGTTACTTGTAACGCTTTAACACCAACACTGGTTTTGACCTCAGATGGGGATTGTCCGGCACCATAGAATTGGGAAGAGAATATCTTCACTTCCCTTTTCCTCTTCTTCGACAGCCGCCCCCCCCTCCCCTCCCTTCGCCACTTGTTGTCCTACCCCCTCCTTGTCGGCTTCTTGGCGACTACGGCCTGCCGCTGAAAAAGAGTAGCCGACCTATGGCTTAGAGTATCGGCAGCTCTGTTCCCCGATACGAAATCGAAGCCATCATATCGCCCATTCAAACTTATTAAGCGTGAATGGAGGATATCATGACGTCAATTTCGTTGCGTGTTCTCGGCACACCGGCGGCTGCTGGCTCGTGAGAATGATCGTGCGCCACTTATTATTGGCACTGAAATGTTCGGTTCAGCATCCCTTTAAACAATGCATGGTGGCAGCGCTGTCATAACGAAAATGACTGTGATATCGCTGTGCTAGGACAAGCTGTGGACACAGGGTGTTCAACGGAACGTCAATCATCCAAACTGTCTCTGTGCTCCAATTCCAGAGAAATTGTGAATTACATAGTCGTAGCGAGCTTCATCGAAGCGAGCGCGAGCAACACCGTGGGGCGCAGGAGATTGAACTGCTGTGCTGGCGTCGTGCCCGCGTGTCCATACATCCCTACAGCGAGTTAGAGTCAATGCTGTCTAGATCTGTCCCTAGGCCGGCTTTGAATACTCGGAACTTTCTCCTCGCAATATCGACGTTTCTGGAAGTTATTTGGTGACGACAAAGTGACGTTTCACAACTTTGGGACGGAGTTATTTGGGATCAAAATCTTCGCTTTGGAATCGAGGCGAAGATTGAACTTTCTCATATTGTGGAGCCGTGCGTGGCGTAGGTGCTGAAGTAGGTGCTGTGAAGGCATATTCAAGGAGGCAGCATATTTCATCCACGCTTCAGCTTCCAAGGAGAGTGCTTCAGCCAGACCAACGGAACCGCAATGGGTGCTTCGATTTCGGTTACTACGGCATACCTGACGATGAAAGCAATCGAACAAATGGTGCTACAGTCATTCCCGGCTAGCCCCAAAGTGTTCCTACGCTACGTCGATGATTGCTTTAGTATCCTCAACACATCAGAGGTGGACATCTTTCTAGCAGACCTAAACTCCACCGAGCCGGCCATCCAGTTTACATCAGAACGTGAAAAAGACGGCACTTTGCCGTTTCTGGACGTGCTTGTCAAGCGAGTAGGTGAAGACTTGAAGTTTACTGTATGCAGGAAGCCGACCCACACTGGACGTTACCATCGGTTTGACTCATACCACCCTACGAGTCACAAGGCGTCGGTGGTTGCGACCTTGTTGTCCAGAGCACGGAACATCTGCTCCTCAAAGAAAGATAACGAAAGTGAAGAACAGGCTCTAATTGCCGGCCTCCAAAAGAAGGGCTACACCAACAGCCTCATCAGCCGTGTTGCCCGTCGTCTTGGTCGCTGTCTTGAGCAACCACAGAATAGTACACAGTACCGCCTAGCATCCGCGTCTGTCCACCTTATATAAAGGGAACTAGCGAAACTCTGGCCCTTCCGCTGGCCAAAGAAGGTATTCAGGTGGCTCAGAAACCTGTTTCGACACTTGGGCTCCTAATGCCTCGTCCGAAAGGCCGTCCAGCAAGAGAAAAAGCATGAGGCGTTGTGTACCAAATTCTCTGTGCCGAGTGTTCCGCCTCATACGTCGGTGAAACGAAAAACCTCAAGGAAAGAGTACGGCAACATAAAAATGACGTTCGCAAATTTGACCGAAAGCGTAGCGCTGTTGCGGAACACTGCGACGACAATGACCACCGCATCGGCTTTGAAAATACCAGAATCCTGGATGTCGAAACTAACTGGCGAAACTAACTGATCCTCATTTGTAATTAACGTACTTTGAAGAAAGCGAAGGTACCGCACCTTGTTTGAAATTACAGTATTTGAAATCTAACCGCCGAAAAAACCAAAGATACTGCCCTAGATTCACCCCAGAAGAAAAGAAAAAAAAACTGCTTCTTTTTAAATAGCCCCTGAAGAAGGCGCCAAGCCGGCACCGAAACGTTGGGACCCTACGATCTTTTTGGGATTGGTTGGCGTTTGCCCTTTATTTCTAAATAATTTTTGTGTTTGACGAGTTTAGTGACCCTTTTTTTAACTACATCTTCCGCGGATCAAAACATAACACCCCGTCAGACGGCAAATTTAATATTCCTTCAATCGAGTGACATTAACAGATAGACGAATCAGCTCTCGATCCTAACCACGTCCGTCCCTTATGCACCTCGCTCCTACAGGATTCACGTGAGCTGATTTGCAGATCATGCAACTTCATTCGATGGGAACGACTTTAACTTTGCCGTGTGGCAGGGGTATAACACGGCGAACCGAACGCTAGCGGCGCATGAAATACTGGCATATCCGCGATTGACGTCACATGCACTCTATGTATGAGGTGACGTTCTGGACTAAATAATTTTTTAAGTTGTATGAAAAACAAAATTGAAAGATGTTTACAGTTATCTGTAATGCTGAATTAGAGCGCAGCTCTTGAGGAGGAGGGAGAGAACGTAGGGGAGGGTACGCCCTTCCTCCCAATCCGTACCTCCCCTCCTCCTATCGTGCTCCTCTCCCGATTGGTAGAAACTTTCTGCTAAATTTCCCGTTAAATTTAGCGAAAATTTCCCCGCTGAATTTAGTGGGGAAGCTGCATTTGTGTTGAGGTCACGTGACGCTGAATTTCCAAGCTATATTTAGCAGGGAAACGCTTCGCTAAATTTAGCGGAAGCGTATTTCCGCTAAATGTCACGTTACATCACGAGAGTAAAACTTTCCCTCTAAATTTTGAGAAATTTTCCGCTATATTGAGCGGAGAAATTTTCCCTAGAAATTCAGTAGAAACATATTCCCGCTATATTTATCGGAAACTTCTTTCCGGTTTCAGGGGCGTTATGTGTGACGTCACGAGGGTAGTATTTTCGCGCTATATTTCAAGAGAAATCTCCCTGCTAACTTAAGCCGGAAAATTTCTGCGCTAAAATGTTTCCCGCTAAATTTAGCGGAAGAGTTTCCTGCCGAATTTATCGAGAAAATTTTACCGTCGTGACGTCACACGTGATGTCACGTCTGACCTCTATATGAGAAACATCCCATAATGCAACGCGCAGTTAAACAGACAGTTACAACGGCGGCGACGCCGCTCAACCTGGAAACGGGCGCGTAAGAGCTGCGCTGTAAAATGAGAAACTATATGTGCCGTTAACGTGAGAGCTGGACTAACTTACATTTTGATTTACTCAATATAATTAACCAGGGTACACGATGCCTGGACTTTTTCCAGGTCATTTTAGAGCTGAAGATGGCATAATTGCGAAATTATTTTATGGTATAACACCCAGGCGTCAGCGCGAAGGTGGATGTTCTAGGGTGGTGCCAGCTAAACACTTATAGACACATAAATCAACAACCCCTAGACTATACTCCGTTCATCTTATGTTGTACCGTAGCGAAGGCTAGAAGCGCAAGCTGGTAGCGTTGGCAGCTGCCCTTCATGCAAGAGAGCTTGTGCCGCCGAGATGTGCGCTAGATTGAGTATGGTGGCTGGAACACAGTGTGCCGGGGGCCGTATGCGCGCAATGATAAGGTGGGACGCAATACGCGATGAATATTTTGAGAAAGCCTAGATTGCAGAGAGCTTCCATCTCAAACCATGCGGGGAGTTTTCAATTTAAGGGCGGACGTCACCGGCGAAGATTTGTCGCAAGTGTGCATGCGCAGCGTTTTCCGGTGTCAAGGAGGACAGCAGGCGAAAAGACGGAGGCGCTCGCCGCAGACGTCCAGCGCGTTCGTCACCTTCTCGCAGCTCTTATTGGAAAAGCTGCCCATACACCACCTGACCCCGGTCAAGCGGTTGGAAACTCTCTGCAATATAGCCTGTCCCAAAAGCTTTGGCACCGCTTAACTCGTCTGCTGGCTGCAACGCCCCAGCAGAATTTTCATCACGCGGAATTTCATCACGGAACCTAGGCGCGCGACCGATTTACGGGATGAAGAGTGCAAAATGCATGTAGGTACAGAAAAAGAGTCAAGATATAAAGAAGATTTCAAACCACGCAATGCAAACAGCGAGTCTGTTGCGAAAAAAAAATCTTCACCGCGAGGATTGCTGCTCTCTGCACACGTGTAAAGCCCCTCTATCCTGGAAAAAGTGGCGCCATTCATTGTTGTAGAAATGCTCGAGGAACGTGCCGCACGCCACTTCTGGGAAATTCATGGCGTCTGAAATATGGCTCAGTGCTGCGCTGTGCCGCCGTGATCTTCCCAAGGGCTGCACGTTGTACATACCTCTGCATCGACGCACCTTGCGCTACTTTTGAAACAATGAAGGGGCTTTACACACCTGTCGTTTTCATCGCAACTCCGTTCAGCCCTGCTCTCGTGCCCGGCACATTCCCCTTCCAGCCACCGTACCTAAAAAATTGGGTTGTGTGTATGTTTATACAACCTAGAACTTGGTCTGCCTCAACGGGCGACGAGTCTCCCAGCTGTAGATGAGCAATTTAGCCAGTGCAGTACAACCGCTAGCCATGGGGTCTTTGACGTGCACCACGACGCAGTAGTGATACACGACCGCACGCCGGTACGATGCTCATCCAGATCGAAGCGGGCAGGGTGGAGATTGAACCCAGGATCCTGGGCTGAACAGCTCTCGCATGCGCTGGAGGCGCTTTCGCTCCACATGCTGTAGCAGTGAAGGATAGGCAGCTCAGCGTTAGCAGCGCCCTGGTGCACGTGAGCTTGTGCCGCCGAGATGTGCCATAGAGCAAGGAGCTCGCGCTTGTAGCCTTTCCTGCGGTACAACACAAGGTAAACAGAGTATGACCACTCGGCCACCGACTACCGTACCTGGAGCAAGGGCTCGTGTTTGTAGCCTTTTTTTCCGCACATCTAAGGTGAAATAGAGCATAGATTTATTACAGTAAACGGTAGAGGCTCCGCTGGCGCTTAGTGTCTATGGGACTTCCGGTTGAAAATTGAAGCAGACAGCAACCAGCCTACACTTCCCTTCTTCCTCTTTATTCCGATGGAAAAACGTACGTGATATTTTTTTCACCAGAGAGTAACAAAAATCAGCGTAGTTTGTTTTTTCATAAAGGGCACTACGTAGCTTTATTCACATTATAAATGAGTAACTTATTTAGTGAATATTTTTTTAGAACAACATTGTGGCCCAGGTCAATGTTGTACAGCATGATATGTAAATACAAGCTATTAAATCGAGCAAGACAAACGTTTAGAGCAACAACAATCGTATTTATATCAGGGCAACAACACTCGGTTACTTCTTTATTATTATTATTCGTGCACAGTTTGTTACTAATCCCGTGCGTGTTCTCCTTTCCATAACTCCACGCTTCTTGTCTGTTTTCCTTGTTTCATTTTGCATACCTTAGCATTCTTTTAAAGTTTGGCTAGCTGATCTACTCTGTGTGCTTCATAGCATTGGCTATATGCGTAGATACGTGCCCAATAATAGTAGTCTGCCACGTCAACACGTATTATACATGTGTATTGGGCTATTTTAGCGCAGTGTTCGACGACATGAATTCAAAAACACGCTCTAACTGACGCATACTTTTGTACATCCGATTGTAAAACGTTCCACTTTTTTATTCTCTCACAACACCAAGCGATGTTTGCTCTTATAATCGAGCGCGAAGACAAAATGCATTTGCATTTTCCCGCAGAAATGCATTACCGGAAGTCAAATTTAGACTGGTTTCTGTCTGCTTCAAAATGCAACAGCACACTAGCGCCACCTGAACCTCTAGAGTTTATTGTTAATAACTCTATGAAATTGAGTATATCAACTATATTTAAGCATTCTTCTTCCTTCACTACCATCTGAATTCGCAACCTGGATTGAAGTCCTCTTTTTCTTATTTATAAACTGGATTAAAGACTTCCTCCTCTTCCGCTCTCCCATTAACATATATAGTTGTTAATCCAGGGGTTGTCTATTTGTGTGGGGGGATCGGTGGCCGAGTGGGCTACCGCATATTACTGACTCTATTCTCCGTTCACCCCTCAGCTGAGACTAGTAGCTCCGCCTTCAGCGCGAGCTTTCTACCCTTGCTAACACAAGTGTAAACGCGCAGGCACGCGCAACCAAAGCACCGCGGAAGCCAGCGAGCTCGCGATGAAGGCGGAGTTTTAGTCTCAGCTTAAAGGGGCACTGAAGTCGATTGTGAGATGGTCCCTTTCTGGTGACAACTCAATGTAGACGCTCTAAGCATCCCAACAAACCCGAAATCACAATCGTGCGTAGCTTATTTGCTTGTTAAAAGCGTGTTCAAAGATCGCGACACACCCTTTCGGGAAGAATTTTCGTCCGACTGGAGTGGTCGACGAAGGGCGCTTGTCGGTGAGTTGAAAGCGATGGCCTCGCACGCGGTGAAAAAGAGGAGTCTCATCCGAATGCTTACTCTATCACACTCTCTTCGAAACGAGCTATAATAAACTCACTCAGAATCTGCGCGGATTCTAGGGATTTGATTGCTCCACACAATGTAGTCCGCGAGAAAAAAGAGTCCACATGTTTTTCCCTTTCCTCAGATAAATAGGCGGTTTTGTAAGATAGGACTTCGTATATGGGGATTAAACATTTTTTTAAATACAATAAAATCAGAAACGACCTTCTTCAAAATTGACATCAGTGTCCTCTAAAAGTGAAAGGAGTATACACATTTTTTGCATAACCTCATACCAGCGCGCAATTGACATACTCTTGACCTGTTGCATTTTTTATTTCCCGCTGACACAGGGTATCCAACCGCCAATGGTATGAACAAAAAAGCATAAAACATAAGTCATGCGTGAGTTGGTTCCGAGTGTTTTATTTTTACCGTGTTGCATTTTCCAAAAATTTTCTTTGTCTGGCTATTACTGCGTCGTCATCTGGTGCACAAATAATTTTAATAAGCATAGGAACAATCGCGGAAAGTGTCGATGAGCTCAAGAAGCTGCAGCGCGAGTGTAGCTATGCAATGTTATTGGGCATTACATTTTTCCCATGGATCCATATTTATCAAATCAGTCGACTGCCAGCGTGAATCGCGAAGGCTGTGCATCCGACTCATCGTGACGTTTATGCTCACGACTACTTCGTCTACGGCAAGAGGACAGATTCCAATTCTGGGCAGGTGTTCTGATAAGGTTGATAACTTCTACGTGCCACCAATCAAGACGCAGCTATCAAATGCCGAGAGCTTACCTGCGTAGACATTCACACCAGCCAACAGCTTCCTCAACGTTCTACTGAAATCTAAACAGAGTGCAGGTCCACTTTGACAGTATAATAACAGAAAGTTGTCCTCGAGTATATATATAATCGCTTATATAATTTACACCTTTACAGATGGAACAGAAAGTAAGGGGCCTCCTGTCGGTTCAGTTTTCAGCGTTATTGCACGTGGCGTGCTCTTTTCTCATCTTCGGAAGCAGATACATACGTGCTGGGCTGTGAGAAGGCACACTGGGCGATTGATTGATGAACACTTTCCATCCGATCAACAGTCAAGATGCGGCCCGCCTCCGAGGTCAGGTGGACGGGTCCTGCCTTCATGTCTCAACACCAGAGAGGGGGCGGGGATTGTTGCTCACCGGAGTGCCAGAAGCCCGCCGGAACGCAAGACATGGGAGGCATGAAGAATGCACCTGAAGTACATATCTAGCGTACGTTAAGTACGTCCAAAGTATACTTCTTAGTAGGTACATGTTTATTAGAAGTATGCTTTTAGTATACCTTGGGCTACTAAATGCGTATTTTAGATTTACTGAAACTCGTAATAATAGCATAGTTCTAGTATGTATTACGCAATGGGGGTTACTACGCATATTAACGTGGAGCAGATCGTCCATCAAAAATACTGTCTATATAGAGGGGTGTTCGTAATAACTGGTGTCCATATTAACAGGGTTTTTATTATCGGTACATGACTGTAAAGCAGCGCTCGATAAAGTCAAAACCGTCAAAAAAAATGACGGAGGCAAGTTTAAAAAAACACGTCTTATCTGCTTTGAAGAAACGTTGGAATCCTTTGCTATTCTATGCAAAGTAGGATGCACCCTGAGACTCCAAAAAACCCACGCGTCGTAAAAGAGAGAAGGAGACAGAATAAAAAAAGAGAGAAAGAGAGAGATAAGGGGAAAGGGAGAACGAAGTTGAATTCGTTTAACTTCGTTAGAACTCTTTGGTATGTGGAAAGGGCTAGGATGAAAGAGGCTCCCGAGGAAGAGAAGAAGAAGGTGTGGTGGAGTCCTGTGATTGATTTATTGATTGGTCGCCCTTCCTTTGACCGCATTCAGGTTTTTGAGGGGAGGAAGGCGTCGAAGAAAAGGAGATACGGGGAAGGATGCGAGTCACGTGCTGCTCTTCCGGACTCTTATTCTCAAACCTTTGATGTGCGGTCTGATCGGAAAGGAAGCGTCGGTCCCGGCCGCAGCTGCGGGCACCCTTCCTGCCAAACTTTGGCGCACAAAAGACCGGAGAAGGGAATCCGAATGAAGGAGAGAAGAAAACGGGAGGCGTTTTTAAACAAAGATATCGAATCGAAGCAGGAAGAAAAGAAAAAGGCTTCGAAGGTCGGGAAACGCCCTCACAAAGGGAGGCAGATGTTTTTGCGTCGGGTACCCGTCCATCTTTAGGGCGTTAATGGTGCTGGTGGTATACTACCGTTGTCTTAAATAAGATCACAATTGTTCGAGTTCTTAAATTCACTCTAATGTTGTTGCTATTGTACGGGAAATATGTTGTCACGTCAACTGTTTTTCTAAAAATCCATTATCAGAAGTTCAGTAAAACAAATCGAAAGTGCTCTAGGTCTTTTTCTCATTGTTTAACTTCGCGTAACGTTTAACTCGGTATTCCTCATATTCTGATAAACCCGAGGTGCACAGGAGTGTTTCGCGAGTGCAACATATTCGAAAACCACCCAACGCTTCCGGTAACCAAGCATTAAATATCGCAAAGCCGAAGTTGACAAGATCTCACATTATAATAGACCCCTTTCGAAATTCAGTGTCATCGGGTAGCTCAAATGACCATTTACCATTTACCGTACTAATGGCGGTAATCGACCTGAAGTCTTTAGCATTTTGCAGGGCACCATCACATACGACGTTTAAAGGAGTCGAGAATGTATGTCTTTAACTTACATTTAGATCTGAATCTACGCCGTCGAAAATTACGCCGTCTTAAGGTCTATCTAAAAATACCGCCCAATGGCGCGCACAAAAGACACCATAAATATCGCAAGTCTTTAAGTTGTATACATTCTCTTGGAAGCTAGTATTATATACTTTATAGATTGGCCAGCTTGTTGGAGTTTTTTTATTGCGCACGCCACTGTGCAGTATATTCAGATCGACCGTTAAAAGGGCGTAAGTTCTGAAGGGGTATATAACCCATATTGAAGCTATGATAAAA
Source organism: Ixodes ricinus (assembly GCA_037355805.1). Classification (NCBI taxonomy): domain Eukaryota; kingdom Metazoa; phylum Arthropoda; class Arachnida; order Ixodida; family Ixodidae; genus Ixodes; species Ixodes ricinus. The sequence continues at coordinate 129,500 of JAZHYW010010003.1, read as the reverse complement.
TTGTATACCCTATGGGAAAGGTGACCAAGGGACTGTAAAGCCGATTTTGTAGCGCCAATTGACCGACTTGACCCGAGTTAGAAATGAACGCTTACCCAGCTCTTGTATTCAATTCCTGCGCCGCATCGTACTAACGTCTCGTATCTCTGGGCCTCACATGATCCGCTTCCGAGCGTCTTCAAATTCTATCATCACCAGTAACCAAAAGGCGGCCATTCGCACGACCTACTGTAATCCTGGCCTGCCCACAGAATGGTTCCCTGTGGAAGACGCCGTCGCCGACGAAGTGCCCGCTTTGCCACTGGGGGAGCTCGGTAAAGGCTTTTCTGCGACCCAAACGCGACTCAAAACCTGTCTAGCCCACGGTCCGGTCCACACGGCGCGCGAATAGTGGTATCTGTTTCTCGGAAAGAACTACCCTAGCATGGCGCCAGCAGGCGCACAGCAGCAAACACAACGAGGGGTCTTTATCAGCAGCAGTAGAACGTAGCAGGGTGCATCGCTCTCATGTTTGCTTGGACCGAAAGAGCTCGTTTTTCTGTCACGGAAGTGCAAGTGCGTTTTGTAGCTTCGACTGTTCTTGTGCCATCGTCAAAATAACGCGCGTCTTCGGATCCCCTATAAATAACCAACGTGCTGGCAGCCGGTGCCTCTAATGACGAATCTGTCAAGCGACCATCGACTGACAAGATTCCGTGAGACCTGCGAGGAGAGCAGGTCAGGACCAGATAAGGCCGCCACTCATTGTGCGCCTTGTGTGATATGGGGATACTCTAGGAATCAGAAAAGCCTTTATACAGCGCCGCGAGGTCAGAGCGTGACGAAAAGTGCGGCCGCGGCTTTGCACTAAGAGGTGCGCGCTGGCACATTCTTCTGTGTGTAGGCCTTGGATATACTAGGTCGCAGTGTTGGAACTAACGCGTTACAAGTAACGACGTTACTGGTAACGCGTTAGTTTGTTTTACTAACGTACTAACGTACTTGTCAGAATCCCAAATGACTGAAGGGTAAAGTAACGTCGTTATTATTTTACGGTATCTCCTCTCAGATTATGTTACGCGTTACTCGTCACTTTTTGATTAAAAAAGGCCGCATGATTGTTTGAAAACAAAATAATGTTCATTATGTACACTACGTAAAAGTGGCACAGAAACCTCAACAAAGCTATGCATCAAAGGCGTCATTTCAAACTACTTCGGAAGACATTTCTAACGTTCCCACGATCAGGCCCAAAAGGCGCGAGATTTTCGGTACGCGGAACTCCTAACCGTCCTTGGTAATCACCGTCGCCGTACCCTGAGCAGCCGTCTCGCTGGAATGAGACATCCACTCAGAAGGCCACACTCTGCCGCCGCTCGAAAGATTTTGCCTCGCGTCCCTAGCTACTCCAGCTGGTCCCATCCTTCTCTTCAAAACAAATAAATTATCGTTCTGTCAACAACAAAAACGATTAACTCCAAGTTTGGAAGCGTTGACGTTCCCAAGCTTTGAACCAAAATAGGTGTGTCAGCATAGCCGGGTGCTGGCGTGTCGTTAATTGGAATTTCGGCGTTGGTTTTTGAAGAAATAAAATAACGTTTATTTTACCGGATTAACTTTAATTACATGAATTGGTCTATATTGCGTCCGTTGCGTGGTGTGCATTCGGTCATTTTTTTCAGAGCGGTTTCTTGTTCCCAATCAGGTGATATGGGCAAGGTTCAATTCTCCGGATCGCGCTCGCGAAGCGTCACGTTTCCGGGTATGTAGATTACATATCCTGCCCAGGCCAGACGAACAGGTTTGGCTAGCTAAACATGTTCAGGACATATATTACAGTTGTGCTAATCGCGCTCTCGAAGCGTCACGTGTTCGAGAGTATACAATACACATCCTGCCGAGGTCAGACAAACAAGCTGCCTCAGCTAACAAGTGGCAAAGTTATCGTAGCATTGAACGCCAACCGTCAGCAGAGAGATGTCACCATCTTTTAGAATCACTTTCGCTGTGGTGCTGTTTGTCTGAGTTTCCAACCTTAAAATGTGATCTGTACCCCACTTCTCTGCTGTAAAGCTTCGGCGCTTCAGAGTACAAATACATAAATATTCCCTCTGAGCAAGTGTATGTTGTTGAAGTTTATAGAGGCGGTTTAATATAGAAAACTGTCTTATACTAAGAGCGAAGCACAAAGTAACGGCAAACTAACGCAAAAGTAACATCCGTTAGTCATGGCCGGTAACGACACCGGTATTTCGTTACATTTGCAAAAGGGTAACGGAGCTCTGTAACGCGTGAGCTTTTTTCAAGGTAACGAGTAGCGCTATTTCGTTACTTATTTTCGGTAACGGGTACAACACTACTAGGCCGTGGCCATTAGTGCTTCACAAATGCCATTCGTCAGATGATTATTCGAAGCGCAAGTTCGTCTGCTTCTTTGCAGGGGTTGCGATGATGTCAGAACGCCGAGCTGTTATTGGCGGATTGAAAAATGAGTGGGTAGACCAGGCGGCAAGCATTGAAATCTACGCATTATCTTTTCAATCCAAGCCAATTAGAGCTCGGTGTCGTTCTGACGTCACCGTAGCTCTTGTGCTAGAGGCAGACGATTTTCTCTCGCATATTGATCGAAGTGACACGAATGATTTTGAAAAGGGTCAATTTATGCTAAAGTCATTTATACAACATACACAAAGTTCGCAGCAGTCATCATGACAACTACGGACAAGCTTAAAGGATGTCCGAGGAATGTTTTATTTATACATATTGTGGGTCTCTCAACAATTACATCCGCCTGACGATCTCTACTAGTCCTCTCCTCCAAGAAGTCATGCGATCAGACGAGGAAATAACGAACGTTTTACTTTGCCGCAGGACTGCTCCAATGCCCTCGGTGTCCTGGGGGCCGGCCGCCTGCGGTGTTATTAAGGGTGCACAAGAAGCTATATTTTCGGACGTTGATCAAAGCGCATACTCAGAACCAGTTCCCATATATCGTCTTCTAAGAACAACGATTCTGATAGTGTGGAGTTGACGTTGAAGGTGCATCTGTGTCTATTCCCTAAAGAGGCAGTAAAGCCAAAACTATGGAGTACCCATGTGCTTGCGGATCTGTAGCACCGATCAAAACTGTGCACCCTTCGTGTTTGCTTCTTCCTAAAAAGCCGGAAAAATGTGTCTTTGAGCATCGTTCTGGGCCCACGCTCCGAAAAACGTCCAAAAGAACGGCATCCCATGAACGATTTCAGCCCGCATTTCGGATCTCACTTCCGACCGCCGGGAACAGGGGATTTCCTATATCCTTTTGCAAGCTCTGGTTAATCGTCCTCCCCACCGCGAAGGTAGTAACCCTTTAAGTCGGCGGTTTGAACCGGGCAAGAATCCTAGTTTGTATCGCGTCGAGCGAGTTTATAAGTATGCCGCGATCTCGCGTCTTTACCTCGTAGAGCCCTCCCATCTTGGAGCAAGCGACGCAGTAAAACCGCTCGCTGCATTCCTCAGAGGGTGAGTTCTTCTCAGGACCACGTCTCCGACTTTAATTCCAAGTGCCGATGGCTCTTATGATACTACGCCGCTTGTTCAGTCATTGCGGCATTGAGGCTCTCTATACGCCACATACAAGCGGTTCCTTAGCTCTTCAGCGTACCTAGATAGCGGGCATCCTGACGCCTCCGAGTTGTTCCATAACCCATTCCTCGGCGGAGACGGTATCTTCCTAGCCAGGTTCAGAAACACTAACGTGAGTCCAGTAGACCTGCTTAAGGTATTACGATATCCAAACCCCTTTTCGACAATGTGCTGATCCCAATCTTGGTGGCTCTCCTAGCGCGATCAGTACGATTTCACCTTCCGATTTACTCGATCAGTGATATTGGCTTAGGGATGGTACGGTTTCGTCCTCTTGTTCTTTACGTTCAGCGCCAAGCAGGAGCCTACAATCACTTTGCTCGCAAAATAACTAGTGCTGCGTATAATGAGGACAGCTGGATGTGCCGAAGCACAGGAACGTATCTAGCAACTTCTCCCAGATGTGCTCTTGAACCAGCTTCCTCATTCTCTACAACCCTACCACTTCGAAATATAATCAGAAATAACCAAGAGGTACTGGTTTCCAGAGGGCCTTTCGGCACTGGGCCAATGATGTCACAGGCGACGATCTCCCACGAGGAGTGACTCACCACTGAATGCATCAATCCCGAGTTTTCCCACCTCTGGGCTTTGTTTTCTTTGTATGCTGGACAGCTGCGGGCGTACCAGAGTACGTCATGCCTCATCCATTGACAGGTCGCGACGCGGTGTCACTTATAAAAGGTTTTACTGCCACTGCTAAGACCAGCCAGAGAGGAGTCGTGGAAGTACCCTATCAACATATTTTGTAGCTTCATGGAAAGCACAGCTCTGAAGGGAGACTCATGACCCTCCTCTTCGTGGATCGTTGGTATGTTGCGAAGCAACAAGTCGGTCTCGACCAGCACAAAGGAATCGAATAGCTGGTTAACTCGCCCTCTAGCGTTACCGGTGTAAACTGCAATTCCTGCTAATTTTCCCAAAACTCACTGGCAAAAGCCATCTGTTTTCTGAGCCTTGACTTGCTCTTTCTTGCTTATCACTTCATCCCAAGCGAGGATCCTCTGCTCCCACATGCAGCGCTCTAAAGGTGCTACGAGTGCCGGTTGCTTCACCTAATCCCAACCGTCAGCGAGGGGCATCTACCTTGCACCAGGATACATTCCCGCGTATGCACCTTGCTCCTCGTTTCCCCTTTGTTCCGTCACCTCCTCGCGACCTCCTTCCTCGGGTGCCCGAGGAAGCGCGTCCTTAAAGGGACACTCAAGTGGTTTTTGAGTTCGTGTTTTGATGATGACAGCTGAATTTAGACGCCCTAAGTATCCCTAAAAACCAAAAAGTATAGTCATACGGTGATTATTTCTTTAATAAAAATGTGATTGAAGGCCGCCAAACCTCGGATCCACCCGAAAACGAAACCACTCTCATTGGTCCTCGCACGCTTATCAAAAGGATCTCGGGCCAATGGCGTTGGACGACGTTCCGTCGCGCAGTGATCCCGAGGTAGCCGCATCGGCCGAACCTCTTTGTCATTCGAGCTTCGATGCTTCGATCATGGCGGAGTTCTCTACGCTCGAGGACCTGACGCCGTTAGAGGTTGAAATTCTTCGGCGGACAGCCGACCTGGGGATGATTTCCTATGACGCCACTCCGACGTGCGATGTGGACGATAGCAGCGCTTCGGAGTCATGTTCGGGTTCCGAGGACGACGAAACGCAGACCTTTTCGGGCGTTCTTCGATTTGCGGTTTGGGCAAGTCCTAACCAAACCAACGTTTGACATCGCAACGTTACCTCTGGTACGTGATGTCAAGCGATGTCGCCACGTTGACTTTCGCCTCGGGAGGACGGAGGGAAGGCTGGTTCAGACATGTGCAACGAGCGCGTATTTACGACTGCGTCCGTTGCGAACCGGAACGACCGCTCAGCGCCGCGCGTACACACACCTGCAACCACTACAACAAGCGCAGCGGGTCGTCATCTGTTTCAGCGGCCCCTCTTAAATGGGACGCACTGCTACTCAATGCCGTAACAGAATATAGACAGACAGTTTTCTATAGCCAAAAGCTTTATTATTATTTTCTTGATAGGCTTGCAGGCTACAGTGGATGAAAAAAAGAAAATAAAAGATGCAGTACGCCGTCTTGGACGATCACGACTCTAATACACGACATTACCATAGTACAAATATCGCCACACGCCTTTTCTACGATTATAAAAGACAATGTAATCTTAGCAGCGATATAGCAACGTAGAAATATGATTTCGTGATGAGATAGACGTTGCGAGCGTTCAGGATTGCTAACACTAATCACTTTTCTCCGGTGATGAAAACGCGTGAAAATTCGCATCCTTTATACGGTACGCGCCAGTAATACCTTGAACTTGAGCACACGCATGAAATGCGCCAAATAAGAAATCCGGGCGATGTTCGAAGACACAAATGCTTAGAAAGCACCACTGTAGTCGACGTAAACGAACACGACGGCACGGGCGTTTCTGCTGTCTTGAGAGTGCCGCCACGACATCGCCGCTCGAGTGGGTGGATCTTCCCTTCTAGTACGTGCTGGGTTATCATAGCGACACACGACGAAAATTCACAGTCAAGGATAGCGCTTTTACGCGGAACGATGAGCTTCCACCACGCCGACCACGCCAACGATCACCACCGACGCCATGTTCGCAGAGAAGAAGCCGGCCGACGACCGGCATGCAACGCGCGCCACCAGTTCTCCTCGACCTGTGATTGGTCTGCCGCTGCGGTTGTTTCCAACGCAGCGGGGAAAGAAAGGCCGCCAAAATTTTCAAACATACGATAATTTCATTGGTCCTCGCAAGTACAGAAAAGAGTCCGCACGTATTTTATTCCTGCGTGATTAATAGGCGGTTCTGCCTTCTAAAACTGAAGATACTCATTCACTGACACTTCCTTAACGCCATCGCACCAAAAAGTAGCTTCCCCAAAAACCGCTTGAATCCCACTTCAACCTTCTTGGTAGAGCCTTTTCGATACTCACAGTACCGCGTGGGTCAAAGGTTCGATGGCCGTTTGAAGGGCTACATACATCGAGTTCTTAACTAATAGCTCTAGGATTTACTACAGAGGTGCCTGAAGTCGGTGGAAGCTTTCGCTAAAAGTGCGGAAAGACTGGCTCGCTTGAGTAATTAAATAAGAATACAAAACTGTGTTTTCTCTATATTTTGCATGAACACTAAAATAAATTATGTGTTACTGTGGCGCTTATTTGGGCCGAAGGAAGTGAAGAATAGGTAAACTAATTAAATTTTCCTTTGTTTTCACAAATTCACAAATTTTTCAATCCTAGTCAAGAGCCTAAATAGCCCTCAAATATTTTTCTGATGATTTTAAGATAAAAAGGTTTAGCGATCATGTTTCCGTAGAGAAACCCATTTTTTATTTTCATTATCTTGACTCCGGAGGTTTCGTGTATTCACACTCTCATATAATGAATGAACGAGCTTCGACCACCTTTGTAGCAAATCCCCACGCGATAAGTAAAAAACCTATTTATGCGGTCCCTTCACACCGCCATTGATTCATTATACCCACGTGGCCTGTCGAATCGCGCTGCAAGGTTGGTACCCAGAGAGTTAGCCTCCCCGCCGGCTCTTTTAGCACTTGAATTCGAGTGAGAACTGCGTAATCAGTCTGAATAACGAAAGTCGTACCGTGTAAATAGACGTCGAAATTCTTCAGAGCAAACATGACGGCCAACCCCTCCTTTCCTCTCACGCTGTAGTTACTCTCCGACTAGCGTCCGACTATCGAATGCCACAGGGCGCAACTGTACGTCGTACTCCTCTAGCAACGCCGCTCCGACACCGTAGTCGATTGCATCTGTCTGTGCAACGAAATGTCTATAACGTCTGGTAAGCGAAGTCTAGCGGTGTTGGCTATTGCCTTCACGAGAGAAGAAAAGGCAGCCTTTTGCTCTGGCCCCCAGACCCACCTCGAACCTTTCTAGAGCAGTAGATTCAATGGCAGTGCCAGCTCCGCGCACAATGGGATTCAAACAAAGTTTATTGAGACAACCTTGGAGGAATACACTTCTCTGAGGGGCCGTCAGAAAAGGCATTGTCATGCATGGCAAGGCTGAAGTCACTGAATCCCGGATAAATAAACCCATTGCCTTCATTCCCTGCTATCTGGACACAAATTTATAGTAACATGCAGATGACCAATCATCGAACGGCGATTGGCTGATGGGTCTTTTTTACCATGGCTATCGCCATTTCGGTATTTTCCAATCTTCGGAGCTTTGAAAGGGTCGTCCTCAAATAGCTGTGCCGAGATCGCTATGTAACTTTATCGAACTGAAAGCGTTCCCTGCCAAATACTTGTCCGTGGCACTTTGTACGCGGTCAACTTATCAATCATGCTTATATTTTCATATCTATTATAATGATATTGTTCTTCATTGTGTATTTGAGAACAGAAAACTAAATTTTCAATGCCACCAAGCACCGGCGCCGCTTGTGGTGGCGGTGCAAAAATGTGCACTTGTTTAACCACTCTGTGGATAGTGAAACCGCTATACAAGAAATTTCTTAAAAAGGCGGCTTGTCACCTCGAACTTGGATAGGCTCACCAAGAATACAGAGGTCAAGAGGAAACTGCTCGTTTTATGAACCAAAATGGCGACCTAACGACAGGTGCGTCCCAGCTCTAGGGACTCATCGGCCCTCGGGGGGGGGGGGGGGGGCAGCTTAAGGAGGAGATTCACTTTAAAGGGACACTGAAATGAAGAAAAAAAGGTTTTTGTTTTTAAAGTCATAGGTAGGACATTTATATCTTAAATTAATTTTTCACGAAAAAAGAAAATGGCTTGCGACATTGACGCCGTTAAAAGCCATTTAGCCGAAGGTCGCAGCACGCACCAAGCCCTGACCCAAAGATCAGTGTCCCCACCCATTAATACGGGGTTGGCTTGACTGCTCGACAGAAAACACAACAAGCCTTGTGTCTCCCTTTGGCGATATTCGGTGCTTCTAGACCGGTGTCTGACACTGCCTGCTAGTCGTCGTGCGAGCAAAAAGCGGGAGCCTCCGCCTTCGTCTGCTATTCAGCCACCGTCTTTCTTCATCTGCAGTGCCTGCAAGACGTCGACATGAAAGTTGGGCAGCAGCGTCCGTTTTCGTTTTGTCCGTCTGCTATTCGGCTCCCGTCTGAAAACGTCTGCAACACTCGCAAGACGCAGCCATGAAAGCGGCGTTCTAGCGTTACATCATACACGAGCCATGATTCAATCAAATTTCTGTAAGCGTCTGTCGATGTGCGGTAAAAATCCACCGGGCGGAAAACAAAACATAGACAAAATAAACACACCGTCCTTCCAGCTCTCCTGTTTTTGTTATATTTTTGCATCGCATCTGAAATCAAAGGTGGGTGAGCGTCATGGCGCACAACTAAAACGCGACCTAAAAATGTTCGCTTTGGCAGGCCAAATGCACTGCAAAACTTGAGAGCTACTTGCCTTTCGAAGCGAAATGAGGGAGAGTACCTAGGCGAATTTGATGCGACCTGAACACCAGACTGCCTCTATTCAAATGGCTCGCAAAGTCTCCCCTGTCTGGGTATCTTCCACGATGTTAAAACCATGATCGCCATCACAACGGTTGCACAGATTTACAGAGCAGCCGGACCGCTTTTACGGGAACCAAGATTTTTATTCAGCATCAACACGTGTCAACAAACAAATCAGGCCAGATCAAGCAACATAGTTGACGTGGGACCCAAGATTTAGGTTGGTACCGCTTCGAAAACAAGCACTCGCACAGCGCTTCTGATGGCGCGTACTTGTGGAGTTGTTTGTTGCAAACTACGTCGGTTAAGGAGATCTTCCTTAATGGTGTATTCAGCAGGACGGCTATTTCTTTTGGGAGAAATACATATACGTCAAAGGAAAATGAGGAGGAAAAGTGACGAGGATGAGGAGGCGACCCGGAGAGTTAACGCAGAGATCACGAATGTCCGGGCGAGCATTGACTTGACGGAGTCGCACAATATTTCGCGTAGAGGCGCGGTGAACAGAAAGAGTGTCGCGCTTCCCATATGCTTGCGAGGTTATCGCCGTTCGCTTTGCTCCTGTCGCCGGTTCGCGAGTGTTCAAACATGGCCGCCTCGAAGTGCCAGTTGGTCGCTACGGCCCTGCTCACCCACGAAGCTTTCGATTGTGACCACGCACCCACAAAACAGCCGAGACCATGGGCTAGAGATTGGATTTTACAAAAGGAAAAGAGCCTGACCTTCGCCTAATCGATTCGAAGGCGTACCGTGAGCTGTTACGGATGGAAAAGAGCACATTTGAGGAGGTCCTGGGCCACGTAAGGTCTTTTATTGAAAAATAAGACACTAACTTGAGGAAGTTCACCATGTCCGACTCTTGACTGGAACATAGCTTGAGATTTCTAGCCACAGGTGGGTTCAGCTTTCTTATTGCAACAATCACAGAAAACGAGCAAATTTGTGTCGCATTTGTAGAATACATTTCTTTTGTCCGGTACTTCATGAACTTCTAATTAAATTGACGGAGGATGTCTGTACTTAGTTGAAGCACGTGCGCGTCGCTTGAAACAAAGCCTTAATCGAACAGTAGAAGAGCCGGAGAAAGGATTTCAACCAAGCCCCTGACATGGTGAATGAAAAAAAAAAGATTTCATGCCTCAAAGTTGAGTGGTGCAGCGCGTGATATGTGCTTTCGCTAGGCGGTCGCGCTTGCCTCGGGCCGGTATAGACGTTTCCACTGTGTAATAAAATCACAGTCCACACGTGCTAAATCACAGTTCAGCCAGCGCTCGCTCCAATCGGGGCCAGCTAGAAAGCTGCGTTTGCATAACACACAAACACAGCAATGAACCCATCCTCGTACGCTTTTATGGAAAGGTGCTTACACTGCTCAGAAGAACGCGCTTGCGCCTACTAGCTGAATCGAAATTGCAGGCAAATCAAAAGGTCCATGCGACGCGCAGGAAACTTTGGGCCTGAAATATAAAAAATCATATATCTAATATTGTTCATGCTAAAAAACATTACCCTAATCACATTTGTTGACTACACTTAATTTATTTGTGATACATTTTAAATATTAATCGATCGCTTTAGATCTAGAATTCGGCTAGAGTAGCTGTATGACAAAACTTTAGTCCCCTTCCCCCTTATGATTCAAGTCCAAATATATGCACACTTCCTTTCCAGGTGAAGGCCAGAAAGGCCAGGCTTACCAATTCAGACTGGGCCATGGCACCATGCACACTGTACTGTGGGAGACGTGTTCAGCCGTTTACACCACCCTGGGCTACCTAGTGCGCACACCTGTTACTGAGAATGAGTGCTTCGCCAAGGCCGAAGACTTCAAGATATTCAGACAGTTCCCTAACTGCGTCGCCTCCATTGATGACAAGCATGTCCAGATTATAAAGCCTGCGAATACTGGTAGCCTTTACTACAATTATAAAGCGACATTTGGCCTTGTACTGTTTGCACTCACGAGTGCGAGGTACAACTTCACTCATATTGACGCCAGTTCCTACGGCTCTGCAAGCGATAGTGGAGTCTGGCATAGGACTAGCCTGTGGAAACAGGTGGCAAGCGGCAATGCACACTTGCCAAGATCAATGGCTTTGCCAAATTCACCGTTACAGCTGCCGGCCGCGATTGTAGAAGACGACGCCTTTCCGCTGGCCGGGCCCCTTATGAAGCCACGCTGAAAAAGCAACCTAACGGACGAGGAGGGCACCTTCAATTATCGTTCCTCATGATCCAAGAGGGTGGTGGAGAAAAGCTTCGGCCAGCTGGCCAACAGGTTTCGTGTATATCACACTACCATGTATGCTGAGCCACACCATGTGAGGGACCTGATCAAGGCGACATTCATACTACATATCCTCCTCAAGCGTGGTTCGAACACCGCACAACCGGGACACTTCGTACAAACCGAACACAACAAGCAAGTTGCTGCCTCTAGGGTCATGTGATGTCCGGTATGGCGCAACTGCAGCGTTCATCCGGAGTGCGCTGACATATTGTTTTCCACCTAGTAGATTTGCCACAGAACTCTGCAAGGAGGGGCCCAAAAGCAGGGACAAAAAAAAAGCTTGGTTTCTGTCATGGTTACCAACAATACTAGGAAATAGATGTGGTTTAGGTATCTTGGATATCGGGTTATTCTAGTTTGGGTAGGGGACAAGCGTTCCCCTGAGACCAATTTACTAAGGTTTGAACATAATATTTCACTCGAATAGATAGAAACGGTTTATTTCAATTCGAGTGTAACATTGAATCAAACTAATTTACATCGGTCTCGGGGGGATTCTGAACAATAGCATAAACTAAAATAAAAACAATCTCCATATTACCAAAACCTAATCAATTTCCTAGTATTGAGATAAGCGTAACAGCAACCAAACTTATGTTCTTGGTTTTAGTCCCTACCCCAAAAGATATTTGCTCAGGGTGCTCATTACATTTTAAACGGAGCATTAGACAATTTTAGCATTGACGTTCAGAGGAAAAGGTAGTAGTTGTAGCTGATGATTCCTGGAGATCGTAATGGTTTCAGTAATATTGTCATGAAGGAAGGCGACGCGAGGATGAACAGTGAACAAAAATAAAGGTTTACTAGGCGAACTTGTGTCAAACAAAATAAAAGACGAGCGTCTAGACAGCAGAATAGCGTGCGGTGATTTGGCGGCGTAACGCACGTGAGAGCGAGACTGACTCGACAAGGTCACGTGCAGCTTCTTATCTAGTGTGCGTCGGCATCGCGAAAATTTGGCCCAGAAGGTTCGAGCATGGAGCGTTCGGGGTGAGAAAGAACAGGCGCTTTCGAAAACAAGTAAATAGAACGAAATGAAAAACGTCACGCCCCGAGTAAGAATAAACGCGAATCTTAAAGAATTTCGTGACTGAGCGCTGCTTGCTCGGTAGTGCGCGCGGCATTACCCCCTCCCTGTCGTGAAAAGAGCATCGTCCCGATGCGACGCGAAAGAAAAAAATGGCCGAGAATAAAAAAACAGTGTGCGACGAAATAAACATGCAGCGTCACAGTCCTAACCCGCGTAGAGCGGCTTGAGTCGAACTACGTCGACCACTTGGGGTTGTGGTTGGCGGCGCCCTGAAGGTCGGGTTCTGCCGGGAGCACCTCGTAGTTCAAGTCCCAAGGTGGCGACTGAGCTTGTAGTGTCTGAAGTACCGTTTTAACAGTTTCTCGCTGAGGCCGCGGCGGCAAATGGGCGTCCAAACCCACGCCCTGTCTCCGGGCTAGAACTACACATCGCGGCGACGAAGGTTGCACCGGCGAGTGTCGACACTTTCTTGGTCCTTTATGCGAAGGCGGGCTAGCCGGCGTACCTCTTCTGCCCGATGGGTGACCAGCTGGGCGTCGTCGGTGTTGTCGTTCATCGGGTCGTGGGTCAACATGAAGTCCTGCATCGTCGTTACCTTTCTGCCGTGCTCCAGATGAAAAAGTGTATTACCAGTGGTTTCTTGCATCGCTGTATTGTACGCAAACATGGCGTGGAGCAACACCTCATCCCACGTCTTGTGTTCAACATAAACGAATGTACATCGAGACAATGTTGATGATGGTCTTGTTTAGTCGCTTCGTCAGCCCGTTGGTTTTCGGGTGGTATAGCCGAGGACGAGCGACATCAACATCTTCCACAAACGTAAGAGGGCTCCTACACTAGTGACGAGACGCACCGGCGCGACGCTTCTGCAACGGTATCGAAAAACCTCGACGTTACCATCGACGGCCACGACGCGATGGCACTCATCGACTCCGGAGCAGACTACTTGGTTGTGAGTGGAAGCTCTTCGCCGCCTTCTGAAACTGATGACGCCGTGGGATGGCCCGAAAACACGAACCGCCGGCAGACATTTAATTACACCAGTGGGAAGGCATACTGCACGCGTGGACATCCACTGGGAGATTAGTCCAGTGAAATTCGTCGCTCTTAAGAACTTTTCGAGAGGCATCAATCTTGACATGGACTTTCTGTGTGAGTACGTTGCGGTGATCTACCTTGGATCAAACAGATTGACGCTGCGAAAGCCCGTCCTACCTCCGGAGCAATCAAAATGACACCGACCGCCGTCCTAGTCATTGCGGACCACGTGAACCTGCCGCCGCGGTCTAGTGTCTTACTGCCCATCGTGAGCGATGCAGCCGCCGGCGGGGAAGCTCTTCTGGACGGCAACGTCTAACTGCTTCTCGGAAGAGTAATAGGCGTCGCCAGAGGAGTGAGTAGGGCTGCAATATGGGCGGACTGTGGTCCTCGTGACGAACTTCCGACAGGAGGTGCAGCACCTCAAGAAAGTTGCCGCTGTAGGGCACGTCGAGGAACTCCGGAATGCCACGGAAATCGCGCCGAGCTCCAATGAGCCCTCGCCATTTCAGCCGCACAGTACGTCGCCGCCGCTGCTCGAAGTTCACCCTAAGCTAAGTGGCACGGAACGACGAAAGCTCAAAGCACCTCCTTGCTCAATACAGCGACTGCTTTGCGACGACGTCGAAAGTGTGCCAAATAACATTTCCGAAATATCACACCGTTACCAACGACGATGCCCTCCTGTTCATTGACCACCGTACCGAGTCTCCCCAAAAGAAGGATAGGCGATTCATGAACAAGTACAAGACAAGCTCAACGACGACATCATTCAACCTTCAAGCGGCCCGTGGGCTTCTTCAGTGGTACTGGTAGACTACCGGCGGCTCAAGGCGGTGACGAAGAAAGACCCGTATCCGCTCCCCGCATCGAAGACTCTCTGGACCGTGTGCGCCACCTCCGATACTTTTCGTCGATGAACTTCAAGAGTGGCTACGCGTAGATTGAAGTCGACAAACATGACCGAGAGAATACTGCCTTCGTCACGCCCGATGGACTGTACGAGTTCAAGTTGATGCCCTTCGGACTGTGCACGGCGCCGGCAACTTTCCAGTGTGTCGTGGACACCGTACTGGCAGGCCTCAATAGCAGATCTGTCTCGTTTACCTCGACGACGTCGTGGTATTCTCGTCCAACTTCGACAAGCACTTGCTATGCCTTCAGGTCGTTGTTCAAGCAATCAGGACCGCCGGGCGCACCCTCAAGCCGACGAAGTGCCGGTTTGTCTACGGCGAACTAAAGTTCCTAGGCCACGTTTTGAGCAATGAAGGTGTTCGCCCTGACCCTGAGGTGTCTCGCGCCGTAGCGGCATTTCCACCGCCCACCGATAAGAAGGCCGTCCGAAGATTCCTGGGACTTTGCGTGTACTATAAGCGGTTCGTGCGGTATTTCGCCAAGCTTTCTGCGCCGTTCACGTACCTCAGGAAGTAAACCGTGAACTTAGAATGGGAACAAAAGCAACAACAGGCATTCGACGAGCTGAAGCAAGACTCCAGTCACCACCCATTCTTGTTCACTTCGACCAGTTAGGCGAAACAGAAGTTCGCATGGACGCCAGCAATAAAGGGCTCGGCGCGATACTAGTCAAAAGAGAATACAGTACTGAGCTTTAATCGTCTATGTTAATTTGACGTTGTCGAACGCGGAACGAAATTACTCGACGACCAATAAAGAATGCCTTGCCTTTGTCTGGGCCATCACAATATTTCGCCCATACTTATTGGGAAGCCATTTTCGAATGGTCACTGATTACCACTCGCTATGCTGGTTAGCGAGCCTGAAGAACCCACCGGAACGCCTCACTCAATGGAGCCTACGACTGCAGAAGTACGACGTGACCGTAGTCTACAAGTCAGGCCGAAAACACAATGACGCTGACTGCCTCTCCAGCGCCCCCTTCGAGTCAGCTACTGGTTGTGCCAAAGACGACGACGACGACGATCACTTTCTTGGTGCAGTGAGCATTAACGGTATGGCAGTGGTCCAGTGGGACGATCCTGAGCTGCGCGCACTGATCGACCACTTGGAGGGACAAGGGGGTACGATTCCCGAGCTTTCTCACGTGCCCTGCCAAGTTTCGACGTTCGGCAAGGTATTGTCTACAAAGATAACTTGGGGACAGCAATTCGACGTTGCTCCTCATAATTCCTACAAATCTTCGAGAAGAGACCTTCCAAGCCTGCCATTGACGACCCGACATATGGTCAGACGCTCGCAAGGATCCTAGAGAAGTTATACTGGCCGAAGTTCCCAAAGTCTTTCCACCTATACACACGATCGTGCCACGAGTGTCACCGATGGAAGAAACCGCCGGCGAAGCCGACAGGCCTCCTTCAGCTGATCGCGCCCCCTACTGCACCGTTCCAGCAGATTGGAATGAATCTACAGGGACATTTCCCACCGTCCACGTAGGGAAACCGTTCAATAATCGTCGCAACTATTATCTCACCCGGTAAGCCGAACATAAAACACTACCGTCGGGAACCACTGGGGAAGTAGCCAAGTTTTTGTTGAGTCTACCATTCTCCAACAGGGCGCTCCCCAACTCCTGATTAAGGATTGACGCTCCTCCTTCATGGCGCAGTTGACACAAAGGATACTCCGCCTGAGCTACACTGACCACCGTCGAACCACGGCATGCCACCCGCAGACCAGACCAAGGGGCTGACGGAGCGACTAAACAAGACCATTGCCGACATGATCTTGATGTACGTGGACGTGGGACACAAGATGCTGGATGAGGCGTTGCAATATGTCAGATTTGCGTACAACATGGCGGTTCAAGAAGCCACTGGGTTTACACCTTTCATCTGGTACACGGCAGAAAGGTGACGACGATTCTAGACGCCATGCTGCCCCACAACCCGACGGACGAATTCCCCGACGACGCCCAGCTGGTTGCTCAACGGGCCGAGAAGTTCGTCAGCTCGCCCGGCTCCGGATTCAAAACCACCAGCGTGTCAACGCTGGCGGCTACAGCTTTCGTCGCCGGGACATTCACGTCCATCCCAGAGACAGGATGTGAGTGTAAACGCCGAGGCCGCGGCGGCGAATCGCCGCCGCGGCCTCAGCGAGAATTTGTTAAAACGTTACTTCGGACCCTAAAAGGTCATTTGCTGCCTTGGGGACTTAGACTACGAGGTGCTCCCCGACGGAACACGACCATCAGGACGCCGACAGCCACGACCCGAAGTGGTCCACGTAGTTCAAGTCAAGCCGGTCTACGCGCGTTAGGATTGTGACGCTGCAGGTTAATTTCGGCTCACTCTATTTTTTTAGCAATTTTTGTTTTCTTTTACCGTTTCATCGGTACGATGCGCTTTTAAAGGGGCGGATACTGCAAACCCCAGGACCGAGAAAGCAAAGCTCGGTCGCGGGCTTCTAGAAGATTCGCGTTTATCCTTGCTCTGAACGTAACTTTATCATTCATTCCGGCTTTCTTGTTCTCGAAAGTGCCTGTTAATTCTCGCCCAGAAAGCAAGACGCTCGAAGCTTTTTTGCCGCATTTTCGAGTGTCACACGCTCTAGATAAGGAGCAGCGCGGACCTTGTCGAGTCAGTCTCACTGTCGCTTGTTCTTACCCCGACATATCGCCGCCCGCTTTCTGCTTCCTTGACGTTCGTTTTTTTTTTCATTTTGTTCGGTACAAGTTTGCGGATCAAACCTTTATTTCAGTTCACTGTTCGTCCTCTCGTCAATTTCATTCGTGGCAATATTCTTGTGTTATTGAAGCGTTATCTCCGTCATTCCTTCTCCACCTCCTTTTTATGCATATAATCATCATTGTAATCTGTTTATTTTGTGTAATTTGAATCATAATTCAGGTAATGATGTGTATTATTATGGTTAGCACATTCGTTACTGTAAGATTTGGGGTGTGACGTGAAAACATATCGATGAGCACATACGTATAAAATCTATATTTCTGGTAACACATTTTATTTATTCGTAAACTACAAGCAGAACATTCTTTATTCAATACGAGTATATTTGAAGGAACGTAAATATCCGGCACCGGGTGTTACAAATCCTGCGGCCATTTTATATCCTTCTGTGAGAACCTACTAGTTACTCCATTACGTGTACATTTCCTCGCAATACGCAGTTTCGATTTACATACGCGTACATTTCGACATTTCATATGTTATGTATAGTCACGTAGAGTGAATAATTTAGTTTTATAATTTTGTTGAAGCTCGCTGTAGTTTATTACATTGTTATAATGACGTTGCTAGCAGTTAAGAATTCGCCTTGTTCTCGACCGACCCCGGCATCTTCAAGAGCTTAATCCAAACGCCATCACGAGGACTGGAAAAAATTATCGACTTGCTCACTGGAATGTGCTCTTCCTGTTAAAAAGAAAATTAAATAAAAACATTTTATGAGCACTTCGAAAGCTGGACAGGAAATTAATTAGTACAGGGAGCCAAAGCACATAAAAATGAAACGAAGTAAGAAGTACATTGAGCATGAAAGCTGAGGTTTTAACTTTGTTTTTCGTGATTTATGTTTTTTTCTTTTCTAACTGAGTCATCTTAATGGATCGCTTTATGTTTACACTAAGAGTAATATGCGTAAAACCCACGCATAATATCTTCGAAAATATTTCTTTCTTCTTTCTGCTTATGTCATTTCACTCTTAATTCAACATTTATGTAGAACGGCAATAAATATGCTGATGTCACTTCAGTTGAAGTTACACACTTAAGGAGCAGGCGGGTATTTAGTTTCCCTTTAAGCAAACTTAATATTACTACGGATCTGTTCCTCTGGCAACCATACAATAATGTTTGTGAACATCTTGGAACAAAGTGCATTAATCATGAAGATATTATTAAACAAGTTATCTAAAATATTAATGAGAACGGCTTTGGATATTTTCACTTTTAACAAGAAACTTAAATAACAAAATATTTGTTTTACCTTCTGGCTAAATTTCCAAATGTTGATTAACGCTTCCTTCACTGTGTCCTACTAAGGACATTAAAGCATTTTTCAACATTCCACTTTTTAAAGCAAGGTCCATAAATATATCATATAAATGGGGATGTTTTGTCAAAATTAAGACGCTTTCTTTATATTTAGAATTACAATGTGATTGTTTTGTGAGATTACCCCTGATAAATCTAGGTAAGGCTTGAGAAAGATTCGGAAAGATTGAATTTCTTCTTAGCTTGTTTAATAAATTTTCAGGATTTAGTTTCATGACGCCGAACAACTTGAAAACAAATCTGCCCTGAGGCAAACTGCTCAACATTATATATGTAATAGACTATTTCCCCGCATACAGGTGATGGCTAGACAGACAAATTGTATTATTTTTTTAATAGTGAACTGCCCATTATCTTGAAATCACACGAATGTTTTTCAAGTGATTATATTCTTATACTATTCAACCCAACATCAGAGAGGATGATAGAGGCGACTGTTTAGTCTGACGTCATGTAACACTGAGAACTACGTATACTGGACAATTTACATTAGCTGTAAAATTTTGATTATTAATTAGTTCTTTTAAAGTTAACACAATACAATTGCCTATTATCTAACTGGACATTTTTTGCATTGCAGAATGTGATCCCCATTCCAACTTACATATGGTTGTGCAGTGCGCATTATTAAAATAATATTGCACGTTGCCAGCATGATTCAAATGTTTTAAACGTCTAACCACTTCTACCAATGAATTCATCAACTCATATGCTCCACGCAGAATTGGAGCTTGGAATGATCTTCCTGAATCTCTTGTGCTCGTCTTGTAGCCCCATTGTTTCGTGAAAATCGTATCATTTTTGTATTGTCTCCTCTATTACCTTCCACATGTAGATTAACAATGTTCAATTTAAATTTGTTAAATCAGTGTGTATGTTTTTCTTACTGAATTTGAAGTGTAAACACGTGCATTTATTATATTGTAGAGGTATTATTTTTGTTGCATTTTTTTATTTGTTATATCCAAGTTTATTACTTGTTTTCAATTGATATTTTGCTTTCATATCTTGTGCGTTGTTTTCATTATATCTTGAAATGTTTTAACTTCTTAGCCCCTACCCCTTTACCAAACGTTCTTCGAGTATTTAAGATATTATAAATAAATAAATAAGTAAATATGTAAAATATAGTTTGTAATTGAATATGAGTGTCACTATTTCTGCAGTTTTATTAATCTAGAAGATTAATATTCGAATTGTTGAATTAAATGGTATTTTGCCAAATAAGTTATTAAACAGGTTACTAATACTTGTATCTATGGAGGGACCAACTAGACCACTTTCTGCGGAGTGACTTTGATTAATTATTTCTAAATGTACTAAGCACTGAATACGGTCGTGTGCTAATATCTGAATACAACATTATATTCTGAAACCAGCTAACGATCCAATGAAAAAAAAATGAAAGACGTTCACGAGTTTCTAAAGCGCGAAATTAGAGTTTAGCTCTTGAGGAGGAGGAGGGGAAGGTACGGAGAGAAGCGTATGTCCCTCCTCCCCCTCTACCTCCTCCTCCTGTACCCTCCTCCTCCTACAGTTCCCCTCTAAATTTGGTTCAAAATTTCACGCCACGTGAACTCAACACCAATTCAGTTTCCCCGCTAAATTTAGCGGGGAAAATGACGTCACATGACTTGTGCACGTTACCTGTGAACAAATTCAAGTTTGTCCGCTAGATTTAGCGGGGAAATAATGCGTGGAGGAGGGAGGATAAATGTAGCGGTTTAGCGGGGAGTTGATTTGGTGTTGAGGTCCCGCGACGTCAATTTTCCCGCTAAATCTAGCGGAGGAACTGAATTTCCCGAAAACTTTAGAGGGGAATCGAATTGTTGCTAAGCTCGCATGACGTCAATTTTCGTGCTAAATTTAGCGCGGTTACGCCGACGGTGACGCCGACGCCGACACAGCGAAACACGGAAACAGGCGCCTAAGAGCCGGGCTCTACAAATGCTGTGTGTACAGTTATGCAAGTACAGCAATTCACGTTATCATTAAGATAAATGAATTGCAGTCATCACCTCACATACTAGAGTAACTGGGAAAGTACATTGCTCACTTCACGTATATGTCACACACTAATTGTGTTTTATTTCGTCGTAGTGCTATCCTGGTGGTTGTCGAATGAATGCTCAATGATAAAGCGCTGAGCGGAACAGCCCGAACAACAAAAAGTCACACGCTCAAGGCCAGAATTCCGTCTGGATCAAGAACTACAAGGCAGCAGTTTTGCGGCGGTACCACGTTGTATGTGGTTCAGCCGCAATCGCGGTCTTTGGTGAGCTAGCAGGATGGCGCTCCCACGATATGAGACGCAGTCCCCACGTAACGTTTAAGTTCTCTGACCACTCTGGGTTTTTGGGACATAACCTAAGATACGCTACCCTAAATGTGAAATTATCGGCTTACAATTCACTCGATAGACCTAAACTAGAATATGATAGTATGCATTCTGTTTGTACTGATTCGCCTTCACTGTTGACGAAAACCAACAAAATACGAACTCTAGAGTACCGTAGAGGAATAGCAGTCTGAAATGTTTGCACTCTTTTTATAAAAAAAAATGTTGTCTTTGAATTCAGATTTTTATATGAAGCCGCTTTTCACAAGACTGGCAAGTCACAATCGTCAACATTCCTCAACACCATACTTCGCACGAACTAGCCTGTGTAAATTTTCGTTTTTGCCTGGCAGAATTCTAGATTGGAATTGTCCTTAATGTCCAGTTATTCTATCTTCGAATTTTGCTTTATCATTAGATCATGTATTTTATAAATTGTGTGATGGCTCGTTTAAGATTTAGCTGTTAAGTGTTTCGGTGTTTATAAATTTTGTGTTTTTACACTTTGGTATAGTGCTTCTTACTAGAGAATTGGTACTACTGCTTAGAGTGGTGTATTGTGTCGCCTTTCTTGGGTTATCTGTTGATTTGTTTGTCTTGTTTCTTGCTTTTTGTTTTTATACGGGTCATTTATGCTTGTACTTTGCTCATCCTGCTTGAACCACTAGGGATCTACAGTATCAAATAAATAAGTAAAAATATATATATAAATTATGATTTTAATATAATCAACTAATGTTCTGGACCATCTCATTCGCTCCAAATGCAATGCGTTAGTGCAATATAGACCGCTAACATTTCGGACCACATAGTTTGCGCCATATTGACGAACGTATCGCTGCCTACATTCAACCAGGTACATCGGAGGTCCGGAGTCGTCCGGCTGACCGACAGCCATTTCGGGACTGTTACCCGGACGGAGTGTGCAGTGGATAACGCATTCGTGCTGTCGGAAATCGACTTGCTATCTTGAGTTTTGTTATCCCCCAAAACTTGATACCTTGTAACTTATTTATCAAAAGAGCAAAACTTCAACGTTAAAAACATGTCTTTTTTTCGAGAATCCCAAATTGCAGTTGTCTTTGCCGGCAGAGGCAACGCGCCCGTGGTCAATGCCACCAGAGCATTGCTTTCGTCCACATGCAGGTTTCGCATTGGCTTAATGTTTTTGATTTTTTCACGGTGACGCAGAAATTCGATGTAGTTCTTTATCTTTTTGCCGCCTTTCGGTTTTCCTGGGCTCATGTCTTTTTCCTGCCCCCGCAATGCCATCTTGTTGAAGTTCTTGAAGGGTTTGGTCAGATTACCTCAAATAAAACCCTGATTTCTTTGAAAATCGAGGTTTTCTTGAACCTTCAGGCAGTGCCGCGCTCGGCTTGTGGGGCTGAATAAAAATGTGGCTTCTGAACATAAAAAAGGGCTGTGTGTATCTTTATACAGCCTAGAACTTGTTCTGCCTCAATGGGCGACGAGTCTCCCAGATGTAAACGAGAAATTTAGCCAGTGCAGTACAACCGCTAGCCTGGGGTCTTTAACGTGCAGCACGCAGTAGTGATACACGACCGTATGCCGGTGCGATGCTCATCCAGATGGAAACGGGCAGGGCTGGGCATTGAGCCAACACCTCCTAGACAGCAAATCCTGCGCGTTATGTCATATGACGTCACGTCGGGGGTCCTGCACGGGCGCTGATTGGATGCGAGTGCCGCGTCAGCGTTCGCGTAGACTCGTTTCCTATCATAGTCCCACGCGAACGCTGACGCGGCACTCACATCCAATCAGCACCCGTGCGAGACCCCCGGACGTGACGTCATATGACGTAACGCGCAGGCTCTAAAGCTGTCTAGGAGGTGTTGATTGAGCCCAGCATCCTGGGTTCTGCAGCGGAAGCTTTCGCTCCACGTGCTCTGAGCTGGTATACGCCTAGCCATCTCGGCCACCGATCCCCCCAACCCTGAACATAATATTATGCCTGTGTTTGGAGCTTAGTGTTTGTTTGTCTGTGCTGTTCATTCCCACGCTCCAGGGTTACAATATGTGTTCTCAATGAGCTGTCTTGCGTAAGCATTTTCTTTTACTTCACTTATAAAGGTGTTTCTCTATATTTTTATCGTAAATTATGAGTAAATATAAAAAAAACGTCGATTCGTTAAAGGCAAATGAACATAAAAACAAGCTGTAAAAATGATACATTCGCACATATCTGACGATTCAAAATCAGTAGCATATTTTTGTTTCCTACCAAGCATCCCCTGCTACTTACCACACGAGGAGAAATATAGTCAATAAAATATAGATATATCTTCCACGCAAGTTTTTTTAGAGCGCAGCTCTTAGGCGCCCGTTTCGGGCTTGAGCGGCGTCGGCGTCGGCGTCGGCGTGAGGTCACGTGACCTACGAGGTCACGTGACCCCCAGGTCATGTGGCCCCCAGGTTACGTGACACCCCCCGAGGTCACGTGACCCCCAGGTCACGTGGTCCCCCAGGTCACGTGACCCCCTGTTCACGTGACCCCCCGAGGTCACGTGATGATGATGACGATGATGCGGATGCCGATGACGTCATCAGTGACGTCACTGATGACGTCATCGGCATCCGCATCGTCATCGTCATCATCATTGATGACGTCATCAGTGACGTCACGTGACCCCCTGAGGCCATGTGACCCCCTTCCCCCTTCCCCCGAGGTCACTTGCCCCCCCCCGTACCCTCCCCTCCTCCTCCTCAAGAGCTGCGCTCTGATTCGGTGTTACAGAGAGTTGTAAACGGCTTTCACTTTTTGTTTAAGAACAGTGCTCCGCTCCGTTTACATGTCTCCCTTAACTCGGCATAAACGCCAGCACTAAACTTGTAACAAATTGCCGGCCGCCAAAAAAAAAAATATTCTACGACCAGATGCGACTTTTCTTTGATGGTGTAAAGCATTTCCGTCCTAAAATTCAACAGTTACCGGCACATGGAACGGCTGCAGCATAAGCATGCCGCGTCCATATTTATTTTGTTTGACAGCTTGCGCATGCTGTTTCCGTGTCTTGCTTACGTCTCTCTTTCTCAATTCCACAAGCAATAACAGCGCTAACCTGTCCGATCGATTCCATTCTCGAATATGACAGAGCATGCGAAAATAGCCATTCAAATAGTAAAACGGCGCTTAAGACTACCGGAAAGGCTTGCACCCCTACGCTGCGCCGTTGCTAACCCGGTTGTTTCTAACAGCCCCTTCGACGGAACAGACGACGTTTTGAGGGAAAGGGTAATCGTTGCGCTCGTGTCCGAGGGGGCTCTCTCTCTCTCTTTTACTGTCTTTTTCTAATGGAATTGTCTTATATAGGCTACATATTTTACTTCAGTTAAGGGCGTTAGTTAAAGTTGCTGAAGAGGTAGGATAGGACGAAGCCTGTTGGTGTATTGTGCCAGAAAATATGGCCTATGAGGAACCGATGCAAGCGGTTCTTTCAAGAATATACCTAATCACCAGATTATCTTGCAAATTTAAGAAGTGCTAAATTTTATACGAAATCCGCCATTCTAGAAAACATAGCGATACAATAACTAACAGTCAAGTTACCTTCAAATGCCTTTCGTCAAGGCTGAGCTTATACTTCGACAAGAGCTTGGCGAATGTTATTTTAAGTTCCTGCTGAACAAACCGCATGCCAATACACTTCCGTGGTCCGTTCCCAAATGGTTGAAATTGTGCTGGATGCAAGTGTCCCTTGTTGTCAACGCTGAACCTGTCCAATGCGAAAACATAGGTTAAATGTTTGACCAATAAAAACAGGGAAATTATTAAAGAAGCTTTGTATTGCGATATTGACAGTATAATATCCGGTGCAAGGCGCGATTTTATCAGAGAAATAGGTTATGGACAAAATAGTACCGGACAAATTCGCCTTCTTCAAAACTGGTCATGCTTAAAAAAACCGGGACCAGATGGCTGCAGTAATAAAAGCACCTGAGAGCAGGACAAAAAAAAGCAGGACAAATTGCTCGTCGCAACCGAACTTTAATGTGAAATAAACAAACTCTATATAAAAAGTAATCAACTCCCTCCACGAAGCCTTGTTGTGTCTTTAAAGCTTTCCCGCGTGACACTGCCTAAGTACACAATAATGCTAGTCGACGAAAGCCAATTACGCTCGGCCAACGCAAGTATTTATCTCCCTAAAAAAAGAGCGCACACAGCGAGGAATGAATACATATATATATATATATATATATATATATATATATATATATATATAACTTGTAATCACGGTGATGATTCAAAATTTGTTTTCTTACATTAAAGTTCAGTTGCTAGGGGCGTTCTGTTTCTCTTATTATTTGTCCTTCGCCCTGGCCAACCTTTCACTTCAACTACACAATGGCATCATGGTAAAACCAAGACTGAATGATCCCAAAAATCATTTTGAGAGACATTGAGCGCATTTAAGATTAAAAAACATAGAAATAATGAACACAAAGGGACAAGAACACAGACGAGTACGTATCTTCGTTTGTGTCCTTGTCCTCTTTGTGTTTATTATTTCTGTGTTTTTTTAAGTCTCTATCAACAAGTCACTTACAATTTATTTTTAGCTGTTCGGTGATTTGGTAATTTGATGTTTATTTCAAGGCACTTTCCACGTTTCTTTTTAATAAGTTCGAACATGCATGTCGTGAGGTACTCTTAGAGAGCGACTTTTGCGGAGCCATCCTGCAGAAGACGCCAATAAATTTGTGACGTGGTTCTCTTTCTGCTACATATCGCTCAAAGGCACCTGATATTTAGCGACACCTCTAAAGTGTCCGATGATAATAGTCATGTCTTGCAGATACCGATGAATGGTTTTTTTTTAAGTTGCTTTCGACTTTATCAGTGGTGCGTTGAACCAGGCTGCAGTAAAAGGAGTTGTTTACTTAAATTTCAAAAATGCTAGTTCCATAGCTTTTTTTAACTTTTGTTTCTTTACGCACTGTTTCAGCTGAATTTATGTAGAATGTTGCACTCTTGTGTACCATTTAATGGCGTTCAAAGCATGCTGCTTTGAATATCATAAAGGAAAGTAACTGCCAGCCTTCGTTTATCTTGTCCAATCTAAAATAATTTACATCCCAAATTCAACGCCGGAAATTTCACCTTGGATGACATCTCGCATATCTAAGTTTCGGAATCCTCGTTACCAAAAATGCATTGAAATACGCCGGTTATAATTAAACACTCTTTTCATTATGGTTCTAGAAACGGTCTCCCAATTTTTTCTCGCTGATAATACTCGGTGTCACTGAGAAAGGCATGCTACATCAATATTGCGCCGTTTTCCTATTTTTTATAAGATAAATGGTGCCATTATACAATGGTTCAATATGTGTTTCACACGCCACATTTGCCAGGTTACTAGTCGCGAACACCCGAACCGAGCGCCCTTTTGTAACAATTTTATAAAAGGAGCGACGAGTGCCTAAACACAGTCACTCCGTGTTATCCGGTTTCATATTTCTCCGGATTCGCTGGTGTTTTTTAGGGGTTTAGTTTTCTCACAGCTTCGGTGTTTTATGGTGTCTGTTTTGAGCGTCGGGCAGAAAATTGAATTATATTGGGGCGCATGTTAAATGAAACAGGAAACGGACGTGGTAATACCATCCTCTCGGAAACATGCGCTTTACCCGAATATGTGGGCATCATTTTTGTAGTGACCAGAGAAGAAACCAAGATAAGGGCTCTTGTTTAATCAAATGAGCAGTCCTGCGTTTATCCACGATGGGCGCAACAGTAGCTGCAACACGTCACGGCGAAGTCGTTGGGTATCGGTGTCGCGCTCACGCACCGTGGGTTCTTGACGTCGAAGTCCAAAGCAGACGAACTTGCGGAGCGCAAGTTCGTCTGCTTCATGCACAGGGGATGCGATGATGTCAGAAAGCCGCGCTCTTATTGGATGATCGGAAAACAAAATAGTGGGTAGATTTTAAGGCATATAGCGTTGAGGTCTACCCACTATCGCTGCAATCAAAGCCAATCGTAATCTCGGCGTCATTCTGACGTTAGCACAACTCCTCCGCTCGAAGGAGACGATTTGCTCTCCGCACAAGCTCGGAGCTAGCACGCTGCGACACATAGGCACCTCCGTCTGCCGCTTTGCGCCGTACTAGTCGTTAAGTTTCAGCCCGTTTTCCGCTTGAGGCGGCTCAAGGATCCGACTTACGACAACGGAATGTTCAGGCCCGTCTTTTGGTGGTATTGGAAGGATGGATACGGCTGAACCTTTTTAATCGAGCGGCAGTTTGTGCCACCTAGACGAAGCTTTTAATTTCAACAATTAACGCAGGTTAAACTTGAAATGAATTGCGAATGACGAAGAAGTTTGTATGGCCACGTGACAGCAACTGTGGCCATCCAGCGGGCACTACACGAGACCCACGCGCACCTGTATTCTCTCACAAATACCCTATATAAAGAAGATTGCCAAATCTGCCTGGGCGTAGCTCTGTGGTAACGCGCCGGTGTAACATTTGGCGCAACCAGCATCGAATTCCGAGACCAGAGGGCGGCCCATTTTTAAGCAGTTGGAAATATCCCGACAGACACCATACACCGTATAAGGTCAACTACAACTACAAAGACAATGGACGTCATTTAAAGGGGTGGGAACAGCCCATAACCGATATCGCTGTAGAAAAAGCAATCGCGGACAGTTCGGTGCGGGATCAGTCCCGCTTGAGCACAATATAAAAAGATTTCAAACTCGCGAAGCTCGGATCTTTTTTTTTTTAATTCAAGGATAGCTTCGATTTTGGGTTTTTCGGTTACTTCAAAATTCTATCAATTCGGTTTGGAAATTCATCGGAGCTCAACAGTATGTACCAAAAACACGGATCCTTAGGTGTGGATCGCCAAACAAAAAATTGAAAAATGCGACAGCGTTAAAAGTTAAATGCCCCGATGGGAGAGCGTAAAATGTCTAGTTATGCATTATCATTCATTTTGGGTATCATCAGGGCAACAAAGAAAGCGGAATGAGCAACAGCGGTTTCTCTCCTCACGAGCTTAGCTAGCCAAATTAACCCTCCGACTCGCCTTACGATCGACCGCAACGGAAGATACGAACCAACAGAGTTAATCCAGCGCTTTGAATGTGTCAGTTGACTACTCGCCCCAGGTGTTGCTTCGCGCCTCCCTAAGCCAATTCCTTGCCGTATATAACACTCGCGCGGAATTTAATTGACTTTAATCCCCGGATGCATCTTCTCTGGTGAATCATAAAAAGAAACACAGCATTCACGCGATACCTTTGCATTCACGCGATACCTTGCTCTCAGATTCAAAGTTCACCCTGCAATTCTCGAGACACGGTGGTTTCATCGGTCGGGCCAATTTCCGGCGATGCTCCATAATGGGGAGCCAGCTCGGCTATTAGCCGGGCGTAAAAGGAAAGTGGATGGATGCCTTGTCGTTATCTAGATATTGCTTCATCATAGCTTGGCAGGGATAGAATTAAGGTGCCCTCGAGCCAATCTAAGCGATAGGGTAAACAATGTAAAAACTCTTCGCAGGAGGCGTGCGCTCCAACGATACGACGTCACGTGCTCCGTTCGCACGCGCTGAATTGACTCACCCTCTCCGGAGTCCTCGGCGTTTGCAAAGTGAGGATAAGACGGTGTATTGGTGGTTTTGGATCGGGGTTAAAACAAATACTTGCATCCTTCACTAGACAAAATGACTTAAAATGGGGCCCCGGGTAACACTTTATGGGCCAAAGTTTGGTTTTCGCCAGGAAATGTAGGACCCCGAAAGCTCAAATATGCCAAGAATTAATCTAACTTTTTCCAGAGTCTGGCTATTTCGGCGCTGCATTGTCAATCAAATGCGAGAGTTCGGATTTTCTTGCTGGTTGTTCGGTTGTCGCCTGACTTCTTCCGGCTCAGTTCCAGCGAAAATGCCAGAATTTGCCTTTATTCCCGGTCGCTCGGTTTTCCCCTCGCAAATTTGGGAATCACTTGGCAAGAGAGTGCCATAATTAGGTTTCGCTGCGGGCTTAAACACGAAACCGCAAATATATGGTTGTGCTACTCGAAAAAAAATACTTGGGCAGGGAGGTATACACGACGTTTCGGGCGGACGCCTTTCCTCAAGTGATAGACGCAAAACACGGTTGGTCCGTGGTATTTTTGGCTCATGTATTACACTTCGTCAGTTATCTGGCAAACCAAACGAAACCCACTGAAAAGTCGAAGGAAACGCCAATGGCAACAAGCACCAGCTGGAACCAAACATTATCAGGCCAAGTAAAGTCCCCGGGGTTTCCAAACATTGGCCAGGTAAGGCGCTCCTCTGGCGTGCTGCCTGGGGACGAGCTCCTTCTGTTCGACCGCGTACGTGACGGTTGCTTGTCATTTGCAGGCACCTTGCTTACCTCTCCGGGTCGAATGTTTCAGGGTTGTTCCACATATTAATGTCGCGGTGCAGTCGATGCACAGGAACCATAACAGTAATTCCGGAAGGTATCTTCAAGCCATTGTAGTCGTATTCACTTCCGCAGGTTCTTGTGATGAAACTATTGTGCAAGAAAAAGGAAACAACGTTTACTGACTTACTTAAAAAAATACGTTTGCCAAAATAATTACGTGAGAAAGTGTTTAATTTTTTGTGACCGCAGTGACAAATATGCAGTATTCGTACCCTTGCAATAAGTTTGGAATCTTTGAACCCAGAATATGTTTGCCCGTTTTCAATACTGCGTAAACATTTTCTGCAAAAATTGTAAACATCACAAGTGAAGATAATCAGTGCCGCCTTTGTCATTGCCGAAAGGGCCAATTCACTAAGAAACGTACACGTTTAGGAGAATAAAGTCCTTAATCATTTCAAAATAAATAACTTCTTTGTCAGGACAGTTAATCATACGGTACAAATTAGAAACTGCTCAGTGTTATCAAAAGACGCTGATCAGTAAGGCATAAAGAAAAAATACTTGGAGCTCGTGTAAAGCGCGGTTGTGAGCTAAAGTTGCTCCGTGTGTTACAGGCGTAAGGCTGGGAAGGCGGCGGGAGAGAAAATACCGATGATACGAAGCGAAAGAAACCTGAGTATGCAAAAAAGTCAAATTATTTTTTTATATGAAAAAAGGCAGGTTTACGCATATTTCTAAATTGAACTGATTTAGTTGTTTTCGATAACGGCTACCAAGAGTTTACTTGAAAATGTTTGTTTTTTTCCGCCGAATAATAAGTTAATTGTAAAAACCTAATTAGCATAACAACAGTCTTAAATTTTATGTTCCTCTAAAATTATACCACTTGATATGTAGTTTATATACGAAAAGATTGGCCGATGTTCGGTGAAACACCCATGATATAAGTAAGGAAATTTCCACCTTCCTAAGATTGAGATAATTTTGGGGGTATTTTGGCTATCAAACATTTTGATGACGTTCTATGTGTAACGGCATTATACAAATAGGTCTTGTTTTATTGGTTCACATTCTTTGTAAAACAAAACTGGGGCTATGCTGGCGTCAATCAAAGCCTCTGGAAATGAGGCGAAATGGGCTGATTTTTTTAAATAATAAACTAAAAGTT
This sequence comes from Ixodes ricinus, assembly GCA_037355805.1. NCBI lineage: Eukaryota > Metazoa > Arthropoda > Arachnida > Ixodida > Ixodidae > Ixodes > Ixodes ricinus. The sequence goes on along the minus strand of JAZHYW010010003.1, from coordinate 99,165 downwards.
TAATTTAAGCTCATAGTTATTTATATCTGGGGGCATAATATATATTCAGAATTCACGCTGGACCTCAATATGGTATAGCCGCTTTGTGATTTTTATTACACTATTTGTTGCGTGCGGTGTACAGCGAGAAATCCCCAATTTCACGCAGCTTCAAAACGAAACTATGCAGGCAAAGATCGGTACAATCGCGACCGACGTCGTTTGCGGAGCCGACAGAAGGAAGAAAGATCGACATCGCTGGTTCTGTTTGCGAGCACTGCTTCGGCTCAAAGTCGTTTACAAGTGGCGTCGTTTTTCGTCTTTTAGCACCAACTATGAGTGGTCTAATGGAAAATATCACGATATAGCGAGTTATTTAAATCTTTCTAGTTAATTACCTAAGTTATTAATCCAGTATCGTTTTTTCTGGTGGCTGTCATAGCCCGCAATTTGGCCCCAGGAAAAAATAATTCAAACTCATGCTTCTTTCTTTTTAAATTATTCTGGACTAACTAAAACATAATTTATATGAAAATAGATGCATTTTTATTGTATTTCCCGGATTGTGGGGAGCTAAAAAGTAAAGAGTGGTTCTAAGCCGTGCGATATCTCAATCTTATAAGTTAATTCACTAATTTTGGGGCCAGATCACAGGCTCGTTGCCTAGCGGACGTTTGCGTACACGTCGATGGCACAACACATAGTTAAGACAAATGCCTCTTGTAAACTTGAAACACTGTTAAATGTCATGGAGGTCATTACCTAGCAAGTGGCGGGTAACACCTAAGCGTCTCCGAGATCACCTGATTCATGTATTCAATCTGCATGATGTTATCCAGGTTTAATTCTCCCTAGAAAAACAAACAAATAAACAACTAATGACCGCAGTCTGAAATTATTGTGTTTTCTTAGGATGAAAATGCCAATATTTACGTTTTCTCCCAGAGATGCAGTGATTTTAGTGCGGAGTCTTTCTTGTACATCTTGATGTTTTGCCAGAAGATAGGCCATAAATGACATCGCTGTGCATACCGTTTCGAAGCTGAAAAAAAAAGTATTTCATTACACACTGTCCGTTTTTATAATGACTCATCTAACACGCTCAACGTTTGAAGCTAGGTGAATTTTAAAGAAATGTTAGTTCGAAAACGTTTATTCAAATGAATATAATAAATTTAAGAGGTAGAATGAAGGAGTAAGCTGACGCCATTGCAATTAACATGTTACACAACTCAGTATTAGAGCCACGGTATTGGTAAGATACATAGCCTTTTCACTTTTATGAAGAAACTAAGTAACATGATGTTTCATCTTAACCTCATATACGTATTTTGTATTCTCTGCTACCTTTCTATATTTTGTTTCTTTGCGGCACTCTGATTTACGACGAAATGTTGAGTGCGCAGGCTAATGAGACGGGAAGAGCTAAAGAATTATTTTGTAAACCTTGAGGCGCAGTGATATGTATTATATCTTCATTATTATTGTTTAGGTAAATACAGCGTCATATCCCCTCAAGTCACCCGCGCTCAGGTCCACCACGAAAGCGGTGTTAGCCTGCAAGTTTAAGCTCGCCTGCTCTGATGTCAACTTGCCTAAAAACTCAAAATCATAGTGATCTAATGTAGCAAGAAATACGTTTCCCTGATCCCCTTCTTATGCAGTGCCTCATACAGCTTGATCGAACGGAGTGCTGTCCCAATGGCCGATTGTGTTGGCAATTGAATCAAGTAAAGAAATTCACGAACGCGAAAGGAGCCACAGACCATCCCATCTTCCAGCCCATTTCTGAACGCAATTCTTGTTTAGAGAACACAAATTCTACCATCATAGTCGGCAAACGCTGTGTAGGTGTACGAACAAGAAATTATTTAAGTGTTTTAAGTGCTCGAGTAAATTGCAACCCTTTCATCAGGTTATACAAAACAGATATACACTTTATGCATTCATAGCCCTAGTTCGCTGCATCCGGAACCTGGATTTGACCATGTTAGATATATAGGTTCAATTATTCTCTATACTTTTACTCCTCTTTGGACTTTAATTTTACGTGGAATACTTTAATGACCTGAGCTGAGCAAAACTATCCTACATATTACGCGGCTTTGCGTTATGCCTTACCTTTGATATTTGACCTTGGAGGCTACATATAAATAGGCCTAGTCGAGCGCGTAGTGTTCAGATATCTTTCTAGCATCTCGCTGTCGGTGGCAAGAGAACAGTGGGGAAAACTTCCTTGCGCGTTTCGCGAATAGTGTTGTAGGATGTAGGATATCAGAGAAGCAAACCGTACAACCGTACCTAGTAAATGCATTCTGCAATACACTCTTTTTCCTCAATAGCATAAACAGTGCAAATGAGACAAGGAAGAAAACCATAATGAGAACAGTCAAGGGCGCTGCAATTATAGGTCACAAACTCGCCCAAGCATGCATCGTAACATGCCTTTTGCCGTTACAGGCCGAACAGATATAGTATATTGTCTCTTTCTTCTACGGGTTTTTCGTTTTTGTTTTATTTTGGTGAGGTTGTTCGAGAAGTGTTAGTTTCTATAGTTGCAACTGGTGGCGCATTGTTCCTTTTTTTATGTCTGTACGTCCTTGATGTCTGATGTGTGCTATGTTCCGTTCACCTCTCAGCTGACAGTGCGGAGGAAGCTACGAGCTCGTTGGACCAGTCGAAAGACAAACGTATGGTCTATATTTAGACATGCGATCGCGCTCCCGTCCATACCCGCGCGTTGAGAGCGCGATCTAGCGGTGAAAGGGAGGCGGCTAATTTGTCCGGCAAGGGCGTAGCTACCTCCGCCCTGTCAGCTTAGGTGTGAACGGAGTATACCAACACGTGAACGGCATTATGTGTTTAGGTCACGTGACGTGAATTTTTCCTCCAGCCGCGAAATTAACTTGGTAATTAGGTCACGTGACGTCGATTTTCCCGCTTAATTCTACAGTTAAGACCGAGTTTGTGTATAGCTCACATGATGTCAATTTGTCCGCTATATTTATCGCGCCTGCGGAGTTGGCGCATAACCCACGTGACGTCCATTTCCGCCCTTAAATTAGTGGGAAAATGCAAGGACAGTTGGACGAACGGACAGTTCTATTTCTTAAAAAGTAGTTAATGATAGAAATATTAGCACGCCATTTTGTATGAGCCACTTCATTCATCTACAGCTCAACTCGTAGAAGAAAACATTTATTTATTTTTTTTATCTTATAGTTGAAAGGACCACCGTTCCTTGATAAATTGATGACTTCTAATATTTACCTTGTTTTGTAAATTTGTTTCATAGAGTTATCCCATCATACCTCTTTAGTTATATTTTGGTTTCTATGATGTATATTTTACGTGTCTCTCGTGTTTTGGTCTCACTTCTATACAGTCGTCGTCAGTATGGACTGCGCCAGGCTCTACTCGCTTTTCCCAAATATCACCCGGCCTACTAGTTGCAATAACACTGATCAGTTGTACTGTCCGTGTATTAAAGCTCTACATAGCCATTCGATTAGACATTACAAGCATTCTGTTTATTAATTCATACAAGTCATACAGCGGCATCAGAAGCTTCTGGTCCCACACACAAACTTACCCGTCTATGAGAGCAAAAAATATATTCCCTTGAATTTCGTTGTCGCTCAGAAGCCGCGTTCGTCCACTCGCCATGTCTCCACCTGAGTAATATGACAATGTGTTACTAATGTTCACAACTGGTTTAAAAAGAAATGTCCTTTTACAATTTTTAAATGTAAAAGCGCCGAAAAACAAAACAATGACTAAGGCGAAGATATACAACACGAAGCTCTGTATGAATTTTACAAGGCGCGCTTGCATTTTTGAACTCTGAACCAACTGGCCCAACTATCCACTATGCAGCAGTCCCTTTCACAAATGTTTACTGTTTATCAAAGACCACGATATTTCTAGAGTTGTTCGGTTAACGTACACCAATAACAAATCCTATATCTCTTTCAGTTTCCAATCAGCGTTTACAAACCGTTTTATTATGCGTTAAGTATCATTCGTCTGTCATAGAACGGTCATTTTGAATACTCATTGGTGCGAGATGCGTTTCCTACACCAATAGTAATTTGTGTATTTTTTAGGGCATTGCGCGAGAATGCAAAAGAAATTCTTAAGCTTGAAACGGACCCTGCTTATTTTTATTAGTGCTAAATGTATTGTTTTCCAAACACCCAACCTATTTGGGCCGTTGTTGGGATGAGCGTTCTGAACGCATTCGACCCTCAAAATGGAATACAAATCGTTATCACTATGGTTTCAAATGTTACTGCAAGCATGGTACCCCGTGATACACAAATAGACGCTTCGTTTGGTTACGGGTTAACGGTACTGCACTGTAATAGGTATAAACCTTTCGCGGCTAACAAGACTGATGCCTTTTTACAGGGCATGCGCGACTTTTCAAAAACCCCATTATTCGACCTAACAATTGGTAAATTTTGTCAAAAGAAAAATAGAAAATGCATTCCTTTCTGACTATACGTAAATGCAAAAGAGCAAAGGTGGGTCTCCTATAAGTAGAATTCCGTTTTTTTTTTAGTTCATTTCCTGTGAAATTTGGAGGTATTTCTCCAATTTTATTTTTCGCTAGAAATTCGGGGTTGAACGAGGTTTATTTTTGTTAGATTCTTCATTAACTGAAATAGTGAGTGTATTTTACTGCGTTTCCAAATTGTCGTGAAGGAACCTTGAGGCGCTAAGATGTAAACCGTTTGGTCAGTAGTTTCGATATTTCAAAGGGAACTGAAGTGGCACCTCTTCTGGACTGATCCTGTGCTCTTTTGAAATTTATTCGTAAAATACCATACTTTTTTGCTTATTTTTTGTTTCGTTGCGACCTCAAAGTTGTAGATTTTTCTGATAAATGAATTGACAAAAAATTTACCAGTGAGTGTTTTTCGAATTTTGTTTTTACTTATCCGAAAACACGGAACCCTACAGAAAATGAGACAAGTACGTCCAAGATTCGCGTAAAGGTAAATATGCAAGGTGGGCAATAAACCTAATGCTAGTTATCCAAGCATCCAAGAGGAATGCTGGAAATGTAGGTATACGCGCAGTACTTTCTCGGCTCATTGGAAAGAATATTTGAAGTAAATAACCAAAATAAGGCGTTGATGAACGCGAGTGCAATACGCCATTTGTCTTCGGCTTCTGCTTCAAAAGAACTACCGCTGCAGATGCCAAGATGTGCGGCACGTAGAACTACATTCCTTGCATGCTCTTTGATGATTGGGCAATTTATCAAAATGTCTATTTCACATGCCTGTCGACAAGAGCACAAACTTTGGACGCTGATCGGCTGCCAGATACCCTCATGCAATATGCATGAAGGTATTTCTGAAATCTTAAAACAAAATGCTTCCTGTGAATAAACAATAACACATGTCTAGTACAAGAATGAGTCCTCAAAAACAAAAGTATTATTTTGCGGAGTTCCATGAGGACGAGCATTTTTACGGCAAATGCGCGAGGTGAAGTCTTCCTTACACCAATACTCTCTTTAACAATTTGGTGGGAAGCATACACATTGATGAATATATAGCACTGGAGAATAAGAAAGTCATATGTTCCAACATATATAGGGAAATTCGAAATGTTGCGAAAAATATCTTTGACACTCAGAACTGCGCATTTTGTCATTAGTACAAAACCCAGAAACGCTTCAAATTACCTTTAGCAGTCAGATTGAGCATCAACTGCAGCAGATCTTCTTGGCCATTCTGTTGACAAGCAAATAATGAGAAAGCCATTATAATAAGTTAAAAAGGGCAGCAAGGATTGTAAAGTATGAAATATGTACTTTCTAAACCTGCCAAGGGTGTGTGAGCAGACTGGCGTACGCATCTAAATCCACTTAAATAAGAAGGCCGTAAACCTTAATTTTTCACGCCGCCCTAAAGAGGCAAACCCAGGGCACGGTTTGGACACGAGATCGGCGTCATCGTCCGGCTCAGAATCGTCTACAATCAGGGAGGACACGAGTCTGAGCCGAACAATGACGTCACACTCGTGCCCAATCTTCGGCACGCGTTCGCGTCCTCGAGGGACGTGCATAAACGCAGCGAGTACTCGCGCGCGGAGCGCTTGCGTCTTTTGCTTGCAGCGCAAACGTGGCCAACAAGCAACATTGTCAAAAGTAAGTAATGATAGGATATAAGCCCTATAACTGTACCCTTGCACCACATTTCCGTTACTTGCGGTGCGAGTATACGGTAAGGCTAAACCAAACCAACTCGTGTTTGTAAAAAAACGGAATGTTTTTTTCTGTGTAAAGCCAGAAGAAGCCCTGTTGAATTTTCTTTTAGTGCGAATAAAGATGCCAAAATTGAGTGCATGAAACGATTAAGAAAAAGCGAGCAGTCGGTTGAGGGACTTAACTTGTCCTCGGGAAAGGACGTCACACAACCCAGACTACACCCATATGCCATGGTTCATAAACACGAGAGTAAGAAGAAAGACCAGTACCTTCGGTGCGGACCGTCGCTGATTGACTATTTGTGCCATAACGTCCCGGATCTTATCCATTGGTAACTTTGAAAACTTGGCTCTCAATATCAAGAGCCACTTCCAGAGCAAGGAATATTCGGGAAAGTAGCCTAGAGACAATAATTTTATTATTAACTCTTTCGCTTTTCTTTTGTATGGGAACTAATTCCATGTATATTTTGCATACAATGTTTTATTTTATTTAAGAGATGCCTTTGTAAACGTTACTGCACTAGTTAAGAACTAATTACTTGGTGTCATTCCGAGCAACGATTTTCAGCTGCCTATTTTGCTTTCCAAACCAATTCCAGAATTACAAATATTTCTTTTCAATGTTTTCACCTGTCTGTTGAGTAGATATTTAACATGTTTGTTTATGTAGTATAACGCAATAGGTGTTCCAAGACATAAAAACAGAATAGTATCTAACATAGAGGACACCCTACTTATGTATCAATCAAGAGAAAAGCCTAAGTTGGTCCAAGTTGGCAGTCCTTGAGGCCTAGGTTTATCCTATGAGTCCTGACTTTGATAATTTGGAAAGTGACATACCTATCAGACGTGTTTGCCATCCGTTGCGAAGAGAGTCCACGAAAATTCCAAGTTGTTGTTTAATAACTGCCATTCCCGTTCCTTCTTGACTCAGTGCTTTGTACGCTTCGTCGCCGAAAAAGCATCGCACGGTGATGTTCATGGAAAGGTTCCGAAACACTCCTCCGATTTCAAATGCATTTCCTTGGGCCTCGAGGCGTTCCATATTCTCCATGAACGCATCGCAGCATTGGACCATGACTGTCCTGAGCTGCGACCAGAAAGAAACAATTAAATAAAGAACAGAAATAAACGACATATGTAAGATGTGAATAGTAGACATGGGCGAATAGTGGTTTTTGAGGTCGAAAAGAATCCAGAGCAAAGAGTGGCTTTGGTCGAATGTCGATTAATAAAATGTAGAATAGTTTTTCACAGACTTTACTACCATGCTTTATGCTCAAACAAAAATGGAGCTAAACTCATTAAGGTTCTTCCCAACATTCCAATTGTTCATTTCTAAGCTCGGGTATATTAAATTACCGACTACATGAACTGTGGCATGCGAACGGCAGATGTCTCCCAGTTATCCTAATCAAAAGGATTTATAAACGTGCTTGGTATTCGCAAATATTATTTGTTCTATTTTAAATCTGGCAAGATAAAAACAAAACCAGCATGAATGATAAAGGCGGGCTGTCAAGACATCGCTGCCTTACATATAGTCTTTTATGTTCGCGGCGGGTTAGTGCCGTTGAGTGCGCTTCTCACCGAGTCTCGGTGTACTGCGGGGAAGCAATACACACAAACTCCGCAGCGTCTTGGGGTTTGCTTTTCCGCATTACACCAGTGCTTTGTGAGAAGCGCACTCAACGGGGCTAACCCGCCGCGAACACTACTTCGAAAGGCCGGAATATCGAAGTTCATTTCGAAACGAATACCGAATAGCCCACTATTCAAAAGTATTGTTTGGCAAAATCGAATATTCGCTCAAGACTAGCAAATAGCAATATTGTCACGAATGACAAGTGATGAGGCAGCGAATAACTGAGTAAACTAGAACGTTTAATGGGGCGAACTTGTGCCCAAAAATAAAGAAGGAAACAAAAGATAACAGTAGAGCGTCGCGGCCGTCGAAGTCGGCGAAGGAGCAGAGTCGAACGCTGGGGCGAAACTGACTGCTGCTTGCCACGCGGAGCCCCTTAGGTACATGCGTGGGCTTCTGGAATAATCGGCCCAGAAGGTTCGGCGTGTAGAACTTTCTGACCTCGAACAAGCAACACGGTTCTCGAATTTACCAGAACATTACATTAGATGTCAACAAAAAGGCGTCCCCGCGGCCAGGAATCGAACCCTGGCTTTTCGCGTGGGAGGCAGGTGCTATAACCGTTAGGCCACGCGCGCGCTGCCTACTTGGCAAGCTGCGCGCGCGGCATTACTCCCCCTTAAAAAAGTGCATCGCCCCGATGCAGCACAAAACAAAAGAAAACAAAGCAAACAAAACGAACGGTAAGCTAAAGAGTCATTTGGAACACATAAGGTCCACAGTCCTATCGAGCGTAGTACGGCTTCATGCGCACGACGTGGACGACTTCTGGTCGTGGAGGGCGGCGTGATGAAGTCCGTGTTCCGTCGGGCATCACCTCGTAGTTCAGATCCCCGAGTCGACGAAGCACTCTGTAGGGTCCGAAGTAGCGCTTCAAGAGTTTTTCGCTGAGACCACGGCGGCGGATCGGTGTCCACACCCACACCCTATCTCCGGGCTGGAAGTGGACGTCGCGGCGACGAAGATTGTACCGGCAAGCGTCGACACGCTGTTGATCGTGGATTCGAAGGCGGGCTAGTTGGCGTGCTTCTTCTGCTCTCTGACTGACCGCATGGGCATCGTCGCATCCGTCATCCACAGGCTCATGAGGCAGCATCGCGTCCAGCATGGTCGTCACTTTTCTTCCATGCACCAGCTCGAATGGCGTAAACCCGGTGGTTTCTTGAGCTGCAGTGTTGTAGGCGAACGTGATGTAAGGTAATACCTCGTCCCACGTCTTGTGCTCTACGTCGACGTACATGGAGATCATGTCGGCGATCGTCTTGTTGAGCCGCTCCGTAAGCCCGTTGGTCTGCGGATGGTACGCGGTGGTCCGACGATGGCTGGTGTGGCTGAGCCGAAGGATCTCTTGCGTGAGCTGGGCCAAGAACGATGACCCTCGGTCGGTTATCAAGACTTCGGGGGCGCCATGTCGAAGGAGAATAGACTCGACGAAAAACTTGGCGACTTCTACCGCTGTTCCCGATGGCAGGGCTTTCGTCTCGGCGTATCGTGTAAGATAATCGGTCGCGACGATAATCCACCGATTTCCTTGCGCCGATGTTGGGAACGGCCCAAGTAAATCCATTCCGACCTGCTGGAAGGGCGTAGTTGGGGTAGGAATCGGCTGCAGAAGTCCTGCTGGCTTCGTCGGAGGCTTTTTACGTCGTTGGCACTCATGGCAGGACCGTGTGTACAGATGGACGGTTTTTGGGAGTCTCGGCCAGTAGTACTTGTCACGAATCCGGGCGAGCGTCCTGCTGTAGCCAAGGTGTCCAGCCGTCGGGTCGTCGTGGCAGGCTTGAAAGATTTCTTCGCGCAGGCTGGCCGGAACAACCAGCAGCCAGGCAGGGTTACTTGTTCCGAAGTTCTTCTTGAAGAGCACGCCTCGCTGCAGAACGAAGCTTGGTAAGTCTCGGGCCAAGACTCGCGGAACTGAACTTCCTTGACCTTCGAGGTGGTCGATCACGGCGCGAAGTTCCGGGTCGTCTCGTTGAAGCACTCCCATGTCGGTATCTGTAACGGCGCCGAGAAAACGGTCGTCATCGTCGTCGTCGGTGCTGTCGGAAGGAGATTCGACTGGGGCCCTAGACAAACAGTCGGCGTCATTATGCTTGCGGCCAGACTTATGCACAATGGTTACGTCGAATTCTTGCAGTCGGAGACTCCAGCGAGCGAGGCGTCCTGACGGGTCCTTCAGGTTGGCGAGCCAACAGAGAGCGTGGTGGTCCGTGACAACGCGGAACGGGATCCCGTACAGGTACGGTCGGAACTTGGTTAACGCCCAGATGACAGCAAGACATTCCTTGTCGGTCGTTGAGTAATTTTTCTCTGCCTTGGACAGTGCCCGGCTTGCGTAAGCGATCACCCTCTCTGCTCCGTCTTGTCTTTGGACGAGTACCGCGCCGAGTCCGGCGTTGCTGGCGTCCGTGTGAACTTCCGTTTCCGCTGCTGGATCGAAGTGTCCGAGGATAGGGGGCGACTGGAGTCTTTCCTTCAGTTCGTTGAACGCTTGTTCTTGCTCCTCCCCCACTGGAAGTTCACGTCGTCCTTCGTGAGATGCGTGAGTGGTGCAGAAATCTTGGCGAAATCGCGAACGAAACGCCTGTAGTAAGCGCACAGTCCAAGAAATCTTCTTACGGCTTTCTTGTCTGGTGGCTTCGGAAATGCGGCGACAGCGGATGTCTTTGCCGGGTCAGGGCTTACACCCTCAGCGCTCACGACATGGCCCAAGAATTTAAGCTCGCCGTAAGCGAACTGACATTTTGACGGCTTGAGTGTCAGTCCAGCATTCTGGATAGCCTGTAGCACGGCTCGCAGACGTCTCAGGTGCTCGTCGAAGTCGCTTGCGAATACCACGACGTCATCGAGGTAGACGAGACAGCTTTGCCATTTCAAGCCTGAGAGGACGGTATCCATTACGCGCTGGAAGGTCGCCGGTGCTGTGCACAGTCCAAACGGCATCACTTTAAATTCGTACAGTCCGTCCGGCGTGACGAAGGCAGTCTTCTCACGATCCCGTTCGTCGACCTCGATCTGCCAGTACCCACTCTTCAGGTCCATCGACGAAAAGTATCGGGCGTGGCGCAGCCGGTCCAGAGTGTCGTCGATGCGGGGCAACGGGTAGACGTCCTTTTTTGTTACGGCGTTCAGTCGACGATAGTCCACGCAGAACCGAAGAGTCCCGTCCTTCTTTTTCACCAGGACTACCGGTGAAGCCCACGGACTGTTTGAGGGCTGGATGATGTCGTCGTCGAGCATTTCTTCAACTTGCTTCTGGATGACTTCTCTCTCTTTCACCGAAACACGGTACGGCGATCGATGAACGGGAAGTGCGTCGTCATCAGTAACAATTCGATGTTTCGCGACCGTCGTTTGGCGTACCTTTGACGACGTGGAGAAGCACGCACTGAACTTGGCTAGAAGGTCACTGAGTTGTCGCCGTTGTGGGGTAGGCAGGGTTGGATCGATGTCGAACTGCGAAGGCGGCGTTGTCTCGTGTGGCCATGAAGAGAGGTCTTCTGATACTCCGGCGATAGCGGCTGAGTCGGGGAGTTCCTCGGCGTGACCCACGGCGGTGCCTTTCGTAAGGTGCTGAGCCTCCTGTCGGAAGTTCGTTACGAGCGCAACAGTGCGTCCGTCTTGGAGCTCCGCGATGCCTCTTGCGACGCCGATCCCTCTTCCTAGGAGCAGTTGGACGCTACCCTCCAGCAAAGCTTCTCCGCAGATGCCTTTCTCGGTCGCGACAGGCACAAGTACACTCGAGCGTGGTGGCAAGTTCACGTGGTTGGAGAGTACACGCACTGTAGCTGACGTGGCTGCCAAAGTTGTGTGATCCTCGGGCATTACAGCAGGTTTCCGCAGCCTCAACTCGTTGGCTTCCAAGTCGATGACGGCGCTGTACTCGCACAAGAAGTCCATTCCGAGTATAACGTCCCTCGCACAGTCCCGTAGAACGACGAACTTTACCGGACACGTCTCGCCGTGAATCTCGACGCGAGCAGTGCATCTTCCGACTGGCGTGATGAGATGTCCCCCGGCGGTCCGTATCTGTGGGCCATCCCACGGCGTCGTCACTTTCCGAAGGCGTTGGGAGAGCCTCCCACTCAGGACGGAGTAGTCTGCTCCGGTGTCGACAAGAGCCGACGCGTCGTGACCGTCGATAACGATGTTCAGGTTATTCTTCACCGTTGCAGGAGCGTCGTTTCGGTCTCTGGTGGTGTTTGAGTGGGGGCCCTCCGACGTTCGTGGAGGATCTTGGCGTCGGTCGTCTTCGGCAACTCCACCTCCAGGGGTTGCCGCGCCTAGTTTCCCCGGCGAGGAGTGAGGGGTGACAGGCTTTCACGTCGGGGTCGGTGCATCGGTGAAGCTGGACGTCGTGGCGACGGCGACCGGGACACACGGCGGTACGCAGGCTCGGGGGACTGAGGTCGTCGCAGGTACTCGTCGATCTCCCGAGGGCGCTCACCATAACGGGGGCGCGGGTCGTTCGGGTGGAACCCACGCAGCCCGAGTCGTCGGTATGGGCATCGGCGGTAAGTGTGGTCTGCCTCCCCGCAGTGGAAGCACAGGGGGCGTCGGTCGGGCGTTCGCCACACGTCGGTCTTCCGGGGTGCGCGGGGCTCCTGGCAGGCGTACTGGACCGGGTCGTCGTGGCGTCTGTCGTGCTGCGGCGCAGGAGACTGACGTCGGGGAGGCGCGACATAGGCGCGAGGAGGAGGCGGTGGCCGTCGGGCCACTGCGGCGTAAGTCAGCGTGGCTTCTTCGGGGACTGCTACGCTGATGGGAGCCTCTGGTTGCATGGCTCTTTGCACCTCTTCCCGCACGACCTCGACGATGGAGAGCGAAGCCGGTCGGTCAGCGGCGGGTAGCAGCTTTCGGAGCTCCTCCCGGACGACGTCGCGAATGATTTCCCGAAGGCCGTCGACACCGGTGGTGTTCAGGTCCAGTGGGCAAGATGCGGCGGTTGGAGGAGCAGGCACGCCGGCGAGTCGATGGTAATGGCTTGCTCGAGCCGACAGCGCGCGCTCGATGTTAGTGGCTTCAGCCACAAAACCATCGACGGTTGTCGGGGGATTGCGGACAAGGCCCCGAAAATTTCGCTCTTGACGCCCCTCATAAGGAAGCGCAACTTCTTCTCCTCGGTGGCTTGCGGGTCGGCGCGTGCACACAGTCGTAGCACGTCTTCAACGAAGCTTGTCACGCTTTCGTCGGGAGCTTGAGTCCGCGTCTGGAGCAGGTCCTCCGCCTTCTGTCGCCGATGTTGGTTCGAGAAGGTTCGCTTCAACTCGGTGGTGCAGATATCCCAAGAAGTGAGCGAAGCCTCGTGGTTTTCGAACCAGTTCCTCGCGGTGCCTTCCAGCGAGAAGTATAGGTTCTGGAGGCGTTGCTCGGCGTTCCATCCGTTGTGGCGGGCTACACGTTCGTAGTGTCGCAGCCAGTCTTCGATGTCCTCGTGGGCCTCCCCGTGGAAAGGCGTCGGAGTGCGGGGTGCGACGGGCAGGACGACGATGGGTGGGGTGGTCATGGTCGGGATCTTCTTCTTCGGGTCCTCGGGCAAGAGACCCGATTCGGGAGACTGACCTCTGGTACGACGGCTTCTTCGGGCTTCGGCTTCTTCGGCGAAGGGTAGCCTTCCGGGGCTGAGCACGTCGCTTGGCCGGGATGTCTTCGGAGGGGTACGCTTAACGGGCATAAAATGCAATACCCCGCACCTCCACCAAAATGTCACGAATGACAAGTGATGAGGCAGTGAATAACTGAGTAAACTAAACGTTTAATGGGGCGAACTTGTGCCCAAAAATAAAAGGAAAAAGAAAGATAACAGTAGAGCGTCGCGGGCGTCGAAGTCGGCGAAAGCAGCAGAGTCGAACGCTGAGGCGAAACTGACTGCTGCTTGCCACGCGGAGCCCCTTATGTACAGTCGGCAGCAAAAGTTTATGGGGCGCGGGAGCGTCATCCGAAATGACTGGTTGCGCCTTCTGACGGCGCGCGACCGCTCTCAAGATTCACGCTTCGAGAATGTGCTTCTTTCCGTGCTGGAAGTCATGTCTTTTTTGCTCTCTTCAGCCCGACGTGCACAAGATCACCGAGACCGGCGCAAGGTGCCGCTATGACAGTCACATTCCGCGCGTCTGCCTCAGCCACCGTGAAGGGTGACGGAGCTCGCGCATGCTACAGATAACGTTTCGCGGCACCTTGCGCCAGTCCCTGTTATCTCGTGGGCGTCGAACGGAAGCGAGCGAAAAAAGAATGACCGCGAACAAGAAAGGAAGCGAATGTGCAAAGCGTAAGTCTTGAGGGCGGCAACGCGCCGTCAGAAGGCGCCGCCAGTCTTTTCGGCTGGCGCTCCTGTGCCCCGCAAACTTTTGCTCCCGACTGTACATGCGTGGGCTTCTGGAATAATCGGCCCAGAAGGTTCGGCGTGTAGAACTTTCTGACATCGAAAAAGCAACACGGTTCCCGAATTTACCAGAACATTACATTAGATGTCTACAAAAAGGCGTCCTCGCGGCGAGGAATTAAACCCTGGCTTTTCGCGTGGGAGGCAGGCGCTATAACCGTTAGGCCACGCGCGCGCTGCCTGCTTGGCAAGCTGCGCTCGGGGCAATATTAAATATAGGAACATATAATTGTTTAACTAGTTTTATTAAATACCAATAAATATTTCTATTTACGAAGTTTATTTCTGAGTACCCTATCTAAAAATGGGGACTTTATCTCAATCCAATACTAACAGATCAGTCTCTAGTACGCTTAACATAAACATTGCGCCGACGATCACGTGACGTGATCTGAACAGAGAGCGCCAGCTGGTGCGACATTTGAACAATATCGCGTCGTGATTGCATGAAATTTTCGGCGAGGTTGCGTCGCGCAATACATCTAACATTGTTTTTTTTTGTTTTTTTTGCGTGGCGCCGTTATTATTACGTGTGTGCCGCGTGCCTACGCACGAACACTGCGTATGTACGTAGCTCACAATGCTTTAAGGCAGTTAGGTCAGTGTCCCGGTACCACGACTAGAGGACCTGGTGGCGAGCCGCCAGCGCAGACCCCGAATTTAGCCAACGCGGTGCACACCTTTCTTAGTCGCACCAGCAAGTCCCTTCCTCGCTCCGTAACGTTGTCTCCTACGTGCCGCTTCATGTTCACACATGGTGTGACGTCGTAACACTTGACGTCGTAAGACATGACGTCATACGACGTAACATTTGACGTCGTAACACCCAGGGTGAGACCGACAGTGCCTACACGTCCCCGACATTCTCTCACAAGGGCGTGTACACGTTGTCGAGCAGTGGCTGCTTTCTCCGGTATATACTTCGGCCGCCCCATTCTTGAGCGCAAAAGATAGAGCGCGGAGGGAACGGGGGCCAAAGGCGAACTCGTTCAGGTGGCAAGAAGGGCGATCACATAAACCCAGCGCAGATCGGATTGGCCAAACGCGCTGCGCCCTAACCGCGACTATTGTCAGCTAAAGGGCGAAGGTATCACTGCTGTTCTCGCCCTCTCCCGGCGCCATCTGCGATGAACGTGTGAATGCTTCGTTCGTTTTAGCAAACGCGACACTTGCCATGTACTACAACCTCAGTACAGCTGACGCTGTTACACAGGGCGTTTGTTTAAAATTCACAAGCTTTTTTTAAAAGAGCCGTCAAATTTTCACAAATGCGATCTGTGCAGGTTAGTTATACAATCAAGGGGGCATAATATACGCGGCCGATCGTTAGGAGACGTCGGCTCGTTAACTAAAATTGTTAATTAATGTTTTAAGTATAAATAATTTATATCAATTACAGATTTGCTTTGCGAAATCGAAAATTATTAAAGCATTCAATCTGAAAAAAATATATATATATATTTCGAGCGCGTGGCATTGCGCTAAAATTACGAGTCGTTAAAAGGCGCAAGGCAGCTGGTGCGAAAAACACGCCCAAGCAGTAATTCTGTCTCCTATCATCCGTTTTAGTTTTTTTAGTTTTCTTAGTTTTAGTTTAATTTTAATTTAGTATTTAATTTAGTAGTGTAATGTAAGGATTTCGGGTTATTCATTGGCATTACCTTCGGTGTGAATCTTTAGGTCAAAGTGATGAAGGAGAAATATAAAGTCTTAGTTGATAATCAGCAGTGTGTATGTCACTATTTCTCCTTGTCTGTGTTTTGTCCCCATCGTTCATGCTGACCGTTTACTTTTGGAAAAAAAGGATATGACTCAAACAGGAATGACGTTAACTCTAACGTTTTTTCTAAAGTTTTCGTGTAGTGATAAGCGAGAACGGAACGTGGCAGCACATTATCTCGCGATCTATTACAAGGGTTGAATCTTGTGCAGCTTGAAAAAGTCTGGCCCTTAAGAATTCGAATGAATTGATCACTATCCTGGAAGGAGTTCATGGAAAGAAAGTTTCGGTAGTCTCAAGGAAATAAAAGACATATAATTCGCTAGAGAAGGCACGTCTAATGCAGAGGGTTGGTGAGGCCTTGGAATTGAATTTGGTTCATTTTCCATCCAACTTAGGAATAACGGTGCATAGTTTTCTGTCCATTCTGGATCTGTAGCTCCAGGTAACGGTAGTCGACTACAATGAACACAAATTCGTACAAAGAGATGGCGTATGTATAGAATCATCGGTTGTTCCAATGCTATCAGAGATCTACCTCAACAACATGGATACATATGGAGGTATTTTGCGCACAAGGTAGAGAGAAGAAGGACAGGACAGAAAAGGGCGCTACTCACAACTACGTTCAATGACAAGAAAGGAAGAGGCAGAGAAACCTAAATAATCCGCCGCGGACTCGTGCATCTACCACAGCCCCGTGAATGATAGCGGCTGGTTCATCCAGGCTCGTGTGGGCCCTTCATTGTTTGTTCAAGGAATTTCCTTTCCTTGTTTGATAGCAGTACAGATTCAACGCTAATACAGTTCCTGTCCTCACGAAGGATGTAGAAGGCCTCCAACACCTCGCGGGTCAATTTGTCTTTCTTCTTCCCCAAGATGTTGGTATCACGTAATAATGGTCTGCACGTGCATTCCCTGCGATGGAGAGGAAGATTTCCGCCCACTGTAGCCTTCAACGAGTAATCGTGCTCCCGGAGTCGGTCATTGAGGCATCTGCCCGTTTGGCCTAGGTAGCTCTTGCCACACGAAAGAGGTATCTTATATACAACGCCCGAAGCGCATGAAAGGAATTTGTTTGCATGCTTCTTGGTGCACGTGGGTTTTGTGGTACCCTCAGCATGCGCATTCACCCTAGGGCAAATTTGGCTCATTTTTTGTGGTGCTGAAAAAACTACTCTGACCCCATAGCGGCTTGCGAAGTTTTTTTTTTAAATTATGGGACATCTTGTGCAGGTATGGTATTACTACTGGCCTTGTTTTCTTGACACTGGTCTTATTGGACTTGAAGCCTTTTGCCTTCTTCACCAGAGCGTTTGCCACATCAGCCAGTAGGGCTGACGAATAGCCGGCTTTTTTAGCATCTCTACTTGCATAGAGAAGCTCGCTGACATAGTATGAAGACAAGACTTCCTTAGTTCCGAGCCCTGACACGTTAGAGCTATGTCCCTTTTGATTTTTGAGTGCGCCGACCAGTAGTCTAGAATGGCTTTCTTGGATCGTGGGCTGTATGACCAACAAACATGGGTGTCCCCCAGGTGGAGCGAAAGATCCAGGTACTGGAGTACGTTTTCTTTGGGCAGCATTATTCCGTGAGACCAACATCTTGGGGACGAACAAAGACAAATTGACCTGCAAGGTGTTGGAGGCCTTCTACATCCTTCGTGAGGACAGGAACTGTATTAGCGTTGAATCAGTAATGCTATCAAACAAGGAAAGGAAATTCCTTGAACAAACAATGAAGGGCCCACACGAGCCTGGATGAACTAGCCGCTATCATTCACTAGGCTGTGGTAGATGCACGAGTCTGCGGCGGATTATTTCGGTTTTTCTGCCTCTTCCTTTCTTGTCAGTAAACGTAGTTGTGAGTAGCGCTCTTTTCTGTCCTGTCCTTCTTCTCTCTGCCTTGTGCGCTAAATACCTCAATATGTTAGACTACCAACTAGCCCAAATGTCAACTTTACAACATGGATACTACCATAACGGATAAATGGAACTGTATTTCATCGAGTACGGGCTTTGTAAGAAGATATGTTGATGACATATTGATCTGCGCATTTCGCGAACCGGATGTACTCGATTTGGAACGGGCAGTGAGGGGAGTGGCGCCGGAACTAAAGTTCACCTTAGAAAAGGCGGACAATGGTATTCTACGGTTTCTGGACCTACGAATTCACGTGAGAGGGGGAGTATGTTGGGAGTACGGAAAGATGGCCGCAAAACCTGTTTTGAGTAGGAACGTTGTCACGCTAAATCAGTAAAAGCCGGTGTAGTCAGATCTGTAATCAGCAACGGACTGGACAAGTCCCTTGCCGATTTTAAGGGTTGTGCGGTTGAGAGGCAGTGGTCAAGGTTAGAAGATGCAGGCTATGACAGGGAGCTCATAAAAAGACAATTAGAATTGCAGCAAAAGGCTAAACAAGGACCAGAAAAGGAGGCGAAAAAGCATTATGCGGTAATTTCGTATTTTCACACAATTTCTCGCGACCTTAAAGCAGGCTCAAAAATTTTGGGATAGATATAGAAATTAGGTCCGACTTTAAACTGAGCCGTTTGACACCGTTTCAGACCAGTCAGAAAGTGTGTCAGGAAGCGCACCGTGATCAGTCGGTTGATTGCAAGGATGTGGTGGTCTATGAAATACCTTTGGAATGCGGTTTCAAGTATGTGGGTCAAATGGCAAGGTGTGTAAATGATAGATTGGTAGAGCACAAAAGAAAAGTAAAAGTAAACGCACCCAATTCAGAGAATGCTAAACACATTAGTGAGTGCAACGATTGTACGTCACTTTGGTCGCAAACTGATATTGTGCACAGAGAGTGTAACACCACTAAGAGGCTCATAAGAGAGACAGTTTGTATCAAATCCATCGGTAACTGTATCAGTCATGCTTCGATGCAACTGGGAAGTAGTTCCAAGAAATTTCTTAAAATGTAATGTTTTTGTCAATTTCTTTTTACAGTTGTAAGTGAACGTTCGATGAGTCATTATATAAACGAAGCACTCAACTGAAAACTGCGCCAATGGCATGTTATTGTATCAAAAAAGAAAGAGGCTATTCGGTGACATGCTATGTTTTCGGTGCATACGGAAGGGACACAGAGTAAAAGACTGTCGAAGAAAAGTGTCACGCTCCATGTGCTCAGGAAGACACGCCCCGTCAATCTGTAACGCCAGCTGGAAGCTGCGTTCAAAGGGTCCTTGTCGTGATACCGTGATTTCCAGTGTACAGAACACCAGCTTCAGAAGTTTAGAGAGATACAGCCTTGACAATGAGGTACTCCTATAAACTTTTCGGGCTTGGGCTCTCTCAAAGGACCAAACCTGCTGCTTCCAAGCCATCATCGACGGAGGGAGCCAGCGTACATTTATTCGCACGGGTATGTCCCGCCAACTCAACCTCGAAGTTCTGGGACAGACCAGCCTCCGTTTGAACATGTTCGGGAACGCAATCGCCCAACCTCAGCAACTACGACTCGTCCAAGTGCGCCTTCGCAGTCGGTTCGCCAGCACGGAGTGTTTACTTGAATTCGTAGAAATTGTTTTTACTTACACGAATACTGCAGAAATACCAACCGACAGCGAATTTGAACTGAGCGTCAGGGCGAAGGGAGGTCATGTCGCAAACGAGCTACGGTTGTCATGTGTGCCGTCACTACCTGGGTTAGGTATCCTGGTCCGGTCTCACCAACTTTGGAAGATCCCAAAAGACCAGGAACAGCGATGCCCGAAAACAGAAAATGATAGCAGTTAACAATACTTCTCGGTTGACTTTTCAAGGACCTAAATCACTTCAAATTTCCTTTACCTGCAGTACAAACACGGGGGCTCTAACTAAAAAGACGACGACACTGAGAAAACCACCGCAGAGACGAATCATAAACGTTCCGTCGGACTCCCGATACCGGTAAAGCTTCAGTCGGAAGAGAACAGCTACAAGTACGAAGAACAAATTCAAAGAGATATCACTTTCGTCGGGAAGTAGACTCACATAAAGGTGGCAGCCCCAAGTTCAGTCACTCGCCGCACTCAAAATTTACCAATCAAAGGAACGACCGGCATTATTAGCTGTCGCCGTCAAAACGTTCTGAAGTCATCAAAGGGAGCTAGAAGCTAATTGTTGCAGGCGAATCTGAGAGTGTCGGGCCCGAGGTTCCAATCCGACTGGATGAGACTTTTGACAGCCGCTAGAAATCAAAGAAATCGAGAGAGTCTGACACGGGGCAGGCTCCGAACTTAATTGTGTCTTGAGCTCAAAGAATTTCCAGAAGCGGGTATCGGCAAAGAATAGGACAACGACGAGCGTTTTTTGCAGTCCGACCTGGTGTATTGCAATCAGGCGTCGAGGAGGAAGTTGCTCAAAAGAAAGAAAACAAACCAAAGAATGTCCGCCAAAGAGCTTATCGCTTACTCCGTGGTAGTGGTAGTTTCGTCGCACTTAGGCCGGTCGTCACCCTGAGCAGTCGAGGGATGCGTGGCTTTGGATTGAACCACCATCTCGTCTTCAACTTTTCCAACCTGAAGGTATTGAAAGTAGATCCCAGCTTTCGGCATGCTACACCCACGAGATGCAGGGACGCGCTTTTGCTTGACCAGAATACGAATGATTCTGAAAATTCTCGTTCAGAACTCCTTCCATTTCCCGTGCCGCGATTTCTACAAGTTTGTCTGCAAGCATCTCAAGTTGTCGGTCCGCCCGGCGCCTATATCGCATGACGACATTTGGGAAGGGCTGCTCGCTGTCATCAAATCTGACGAAAGATACCCGGAGCTGATCCCGGCGCGGAGGTTTTACAAGGAATGTCTTTGGAAAGGTGTGACCACGAAACAGGGCGCGGAACCCGTTGGCAGAGCTCCAGGCTGAGCTTCAGTCTCCGCGCCTGCCCCTTCACGGACCCCGCTCAACAGCCCCTCGTCTGGAGGGCAGCTGAACGCCTGCTGTGCCGTGTCAACGAGCCCGCGCTGCTCTCTATCGGTCTAGGGATCCGCCCGGACAAGCAAAAGCAAGCAGATCAGCTCGGAAACCGCCTACCACGAATACCTCCTTCAGTTGCGATCTGCGCTCGAGTATCTCGAGCCGCTAGCGGAACACGCTTCGAGAAGGAGACCTGGTGCTTCTTGAAGGATGCAAGACCCCGCGACACATGGGGCGAACTGGACGTGTTGAAGAACTCTTCTACGACAGGGATAAAATTGTAAGCTCATCCTCAGTAGTTTTACCGAATGGAATATTGCTCAAACGACCTGTGCAACTTTTATACTCCATTGAGCTCGTAAATTAAATGAGCATTTCTGAATCCGTTCATTTCGGGGGCACCGTGTTGTGGATTCTAGATAGTTTTGGGAATTGCAACGCGTGTCGCGACTCGAAGAAAGAAAATGCTGGTCGAAGAACGCAAGATCCTGAGGACGGCACCATCGAACATACTTACACTGTATATTCTGCAAATATCCCGCACTTTTTATAAAATATAAGTGTTTTGTTTTGGAAACGATTCCACAATTATTTAACAGGGCGTCCTTTTAAACTACGGTTCAACAAACTGTTTATTGGCGAACGAATGTTCATTTTTGATCCTGCCTCGCAAGTGGTAGAAGAGAGTAGCAGAGACCAGGCTCGCCCTTTTGCTAATATCAATACAGATTAAAATCAGCTGCCTAAGTCCGTTAGAACGAAACTAAAAAAAGTCAAAAAAGAAATCAAAATCAGTCTAAGAAATATAGTTTCAGAATTATTCGGCCTTATTCAAACAACTAACTGCTTCATTGTCGCGGGAACTGAGTCATGGCTCTATGAGTTATGACTAAAGGACATGATCCAGAAGTATTTCCTGGAGGATGTGCGGTGGGGGTCTGTTCTTGCTGATCGCCGACGAATTGCACAGCACTCATTCTGAAACGCAAGAAGTCAGCATTGAATATGTATGGTCTCGCGGAAATTTCAAAAGAAAACAATTTTTGGGGTTTTTTTATATTAGACCCCCAGGATCAGTTCTTGAACCAAATGTTGGCTTACACGAAGTTATCAATAATATGCCAAACATTTGTGCTGTTTTGGGGTGATTTTAACCTCCCAGAACTCTCAATGGACTGGAAATATAGTGTGCTCCTAATACAAATGTATAGAACAAATTCCAATATATTGTCTTCGCCTTTAAGTTTAAGCCATATGTAACTCAGCAAACTAAGGAAAACAATATTCTCGATCTGATTCAGTGTAACCTTCCTGGGTGCATTGATAATACCACACTTATTCCTGGAATAAGCGACCATGAAATCGTAACAGCTGCAATATCCCTAAGTACATCACCTTGGCGTCCCTGCAATGCAAAGAAAGTATTTTTATATAACAAAGATATTTTTGTAGCACTATCACAGGAGCTGCAGACTTACCTAGCAATATTTAATCATACAGAAATTGATTCAGGATGAAAGCTATTCAAACAAAAACTGCACTTCCTCATAGACAAGAAGATTCCTTCAAAAACTTCTAACGGTGGTAAAACGGTTAGCAATGCTTGGGCCACTCCCGAACTATTGAAGTTTATAAAACGAAGAAGCAGTGCATTCAGTAACTACTATAGAAAGCAGTGCAAGGGGAACATGCATAGGTTAAGGATCTTATCGTCCCAATACAAGTCACTCGGAACAAAATGCAAGGCCACATATTTTAATAAAATGAATAGTAAGTTTGCTAACAATAAAAAAAACTTTTCATCCGTGAAAAACTAACAATAAGGCAGATACTACCAGCACTCTTTTTCGAAGAAGCTGACGTTATTAAAGACTCAGCAAAGGCGAACTGCGTGAATGATTATTTCAAATCTGTTTTTAATGTAAAAATGCCAAATGTGGACGAGCCATGCTTGGTAAATCTAAGTTATGATGAAATGTTACCAATTACTATACTCTACAAGGAAATTGAAAAGCTGCTGGTTAGTCTTAACACTTCAAAAGCGACCGGTCCTGACGGCATCCCTGCTGTGATTCTTAGAAATTGGGCTTCTATGCTGCCATGATTCCTTCAGGTTCCTTTTGCTACGAGTTTATACGAGCATAAACGTCCTGATGACTCAACGATGGCGCATGTAGTTTCCATACCTCAAAGCGGTATCAGAAATGTCGCCAGTAAAAACCGGGCCATCTCGTTTACCTCTCTATCATGCAACGTTATTGAGCAATGGTGCGGGCTGCATGGTGGCAAACCTTGGGCATGCCCGGCCCAAGAAGGCACCCCGTGAGTACCGCGAGGTCAACCCATGTTTACTGTACGAGTACGCCCCTGTAGGTCCCTCGAGGGAGGCCGACGGGGGCTGCCCAATTAGGCCCGCTGTGGGTCCCACGAGGGAAGCCCGGTAGGCAGCCCAAGTCGGGAGAACTTGGGCCCGAGTTGCAAAACCGAAATGGGATGCACGTAGGCTGTACACGTGGGACCACCATGGGCCCCCTTTTGGAGCCCACTTTGTGCTACTTGGGGAAGGCGCTCCCTTAAACACAGAACGCGTACACATATAAGATTCATTTTAAAAATCTGAAGCTTCAAAGAAGTTTCTTTCGAAACAATACTAAGATATAATTTGAACTCATATTCTCACATTGCATTTCCCCAGAGTGAGACTCAGGTTCATCAGGTCCTGGTTCATTCTGGGGCTCAGATTGTGTCAGTGACTCTGTCTAGGCTTGAGAATTATAGAATAAAAAATTAATTATAAAGTGGTTAAGAAAAAAACGCATTACAGAACTTTTAAAGTACGGCATGCAAAATTGTGTTTTGTTCGTACAACACTGACTCTACCGACATGCATGCTCTCAACCCCTTTGCTGTGCGGGACGTTTTCAATCGGTGTGAGATGCCCCAATCAAGCATAGACACATAACCTTGACGTAGCTTATTTACACAATCAGCGCCCGTGGAAACAACTGAGTGCAATAAATCACTATCCCAAGATCGCCTATAAAGCGCGATTGACCAGGTTGCTCTAAACAGGGCTGTGTAAGTAGGTGACAATTCCGGCGATAACTCACAAGTGGCGCAATGTTGACAGCCACCGACCACTGACTTTAGAAAACAATTTACGCAATCACCGTTGGTTTCTATAAATGCTCATTCACTGACTGTGACAGACTTACATATTTGTGAATCGCCCGTCAATGTCCATGATAAAATAAAAGAAAAGGCTTGCCGGAGGACCCGAATGACATGGAGACGAAGCAGCCGTTACAACCTACGGACGAGTTCTTCCGAGGTTTGCGTCGGAAAAACGTCACACAGACCCAAAAATGCGTCATATACTGCTCGTTTTAGCTCTCGCGCATTGACTATGGACGCGGTGCACTGGAGCTTGTCTCCGAGATCTCGGAGTTATGTGCACCGGAAGTAGGTTTTTGCCATTTAGTGGAATGAACGCTTCCTCCTTGACTCCTGGAGCCGCTACTGAATGCGCGCACCCTATCGGCACTGTGTCCTTGGTGGGTGCGCTGACGACAAAAGTTACGATGTGATTGAAACGACAATCACTATTCTAAGCGACATTATGAGTAAAACTTGCGACGCGCCTTTCGCGCGAAATTTCTAATTTGGTGCAAAAACGTGAACTTGTAAAATATATATCTGAAAACATGTTAATTGTTTTTATATTTTGGCAAATTACTTGAATTTGTGTATCCTCTAACTGTAATTGCTGCCAATAACGCAATTGAGCCATGACGCCAAAAACCACACATTAAATGTTAATTAACAGATTTTAGATAACAAGTCATTTTACCACCACGATCATTCCCCATATAATCTCTGCCGAGTCTGATGAATACATGGTGAAGACGTCGCTGGTCTAACTTACACCGCCTTATTTAAAGCACAAATATGTTCAAATGAAAATCACACACCCTTTAACGAGTTTCGATTTTCCGGAAAGTATGCATCGCACAACGAAAGTATGTTTTCTTTTGTGCCCCTGCTGGCCCTATTTGGGATAATTATTAAATTTCGGAATAATTAAGCAATTCCTTATTTCCGGTAAGAGACATTTCAATTGTTGATTTCAAGGGCATGGCTTCAATTAGAAACTTGTAGCGAATCTTTGAAAACCACTAAATAATTGAATTCCAGGGAGATGTAAAGTTCGTGCATCATTTTACGACGTTCCGAAAAATCGCTTTATTTAGCGCGTTTCTAGGTTTCGGTCTTCTATTTCTTCTATGGGAGCGCATCTTTTCGCCAACGTCCCACGAGGGTGGCGCAGCGACCGCTTCGCTACCCTCGTGGGAGGGAAGGAATTGTGGTGTACGTGCGTTGCACGATTCGATCATGGGGGTTAGGACTGCTGGCGCAAAAATGCACTCCGATACCAATACGAAATCTATACTTAAAAACGCGTCCAAATCGAGTTTTTTTTTTTTTGGTAACGCCGTGAATTGGTGCACGAGATTCGCATATTTTTTTAATAGCTTATATTTTGGTCTTCGATTATGCCGAGGAAGTTTCCAATTGAAATCACGCCCTTAAAATTAACAATTAAAAAGTAAACTACTCAAAAATTATGAATAAACTAATTATTCGCAAGTTTCTTCATATTCCTCGAGATGCCTCTGGGTAGAAACCAAAAGATGTCAACCTCTTCGAGCGGTGGGTGGTTTTCGCAAAATCGAATTTGTCGGAGTTTTGTGGAGCACCCTGAATATAAGGGCTTATTTTTTATGCTTTACAAATTTGTTAAAAAAAACAGAAAATGCTACATTAATGCGGTGTGGGCGTTTAAGTTTTGCGGCCAGGGGGACACGTTATAAGGAAATAACGGTCATGATAAGTAGGATAATTAACTAAGATGCGTTAATTCACTTCTAAATTTATTAAAATAAACATATGGTTAAAATAAGAAACTAACTAAGCCTCACCAGAAATCCCTATTTCCGTTAATTTTAGAAGAAAAAAACCCTTTAAACGCGTCAGAAGCGCAGTAGTGCGCTAAAGTTATTATTCGTGCAACAGGCACAAAGCTAGCGGTGAGTAAATGGGAATAATGATAATGAAGAAACCGCTCGAGCACCTTATCGCACCAGTATCCTTGCGCCTGGTGCACAAGTGCGAACTCTAGTGTACCAACGAGCTTTCCACATGCTCTAAATATTTCATCAATTTATTGATTTAGTAGTTTCGTTGTTTTTGTCGACGCTCAGATGGTTTACAATTGAACCTATATGATTACTTTCAATGATTATAACGTTCATTAACGTGCTTGAGTTAATTAAACTTGTGTGTTGCAACCAATAGCCCCAGATATTATGTCTCCCTGGGTGCATAGCTCACCTGTACAGATCGCATTATTGTAACTGTCACGGCTCTTTTAAAACACATATGTAAAGACTAAACAAACGCCCTGCATTTTAATGTATCAAATTATCAGTAACAATCCAAAGCATCACAAACCTAGGGATATGCTACTGCAGAGTTCTGTGATGACATAACTATTCTGAGGTAAATAAACAATACCAATACCAATATCTTCAATTTGTTGCGTAAATATTGTATTTTATATAAATATTAAGTTTTCCTACGATAGGCACACTACAGTGGTAATATCTGAATACTATATGTGGACAATGCCATCAATCCAGTGCTTACCCCCATCTACTCGTCTAGGTACCTTTTCTGAACCGAACGTAACTGGATTTAGGTTTGAGGAAATGCAACCGAAAAACACACGTCCAAACACCTTCCCGGTACCTTTCTTAATTTGCTTGGGGTAAAGGCCTGCGTCAACAACCTGCGCGTTGACTTCCACCGGGCTCCCGACGAGCTCGAGAGGCTCATGCTAGAAAGGTGATGCGTTCGAATATAGACAGAAGCCACCTGCAATAATGAAAGTGGTATTAATGGTGTAATATTTTCTTCCGTGTCTTGCAGAATATTTATCACGATAAAACAGTTTTTGGTTAATGACGTCACGTCATGTTAAGTTGTAATCATGCCATCTTAAGTGGCGGGTAAATACACAGTGCGTAAGTTTAGGTTGACACATTTGTTTTAGAAAAGACTTTAAAGCTACACTAAATTGGTGTGTGCAGGTGATTTCTGTTGTCAGGGAGGGCATCATACATGTGGTTAATCATCACTTGAGTGGGCAAAATTACGAGCCTGCGTTATCTTCTTTTTGATTAGTGAAGACAATAAGATAAAAAAGAATACATGCTGAGCGTCATCGAAAATATCTAACTCAGTCAATTAGAGAAACTTGGAGCCCTCAGGAAGCGCAGTGGCACCCTAAAATGACCCCTCGTGCAACCGGCGCAATCTGGAAGAGCGAAAAATTGCCCGAACGGTCCGTTTCTTGTTTGCTGTGTTTTCGCAACGCCACACTTGCGCCTCTTGCACGGGTGGTTTATTCAGCGTACTACTGCACTTCCCACGCCTTCAAAGTCTCTAAGCTGGACTGATTTTGTCAACTTTATATGATCATGCCCAGAAAGCTTCTTATTGGAGCCATACGTTTTTCCTCGCACATTAAGTTAACTAACATATTTTAGTTAATTAGCTGACTCATAGTGACGATTGCCCCCGTTCGCTATGTCCCCCGGGCCCTGTATATCACCTGCACAAACCGGATTAGTGCAGTTTTGACGGCCTTTATTAAACAAATCTGTAAAGTATTAAAATATGAGTATACTTCACGCATCTAACATTGTAGATGTTGGTTTTACAACAGGCACTACCAACGTATGACAGGACCCTGAATGTAAACGCAAACATTAGACACACTACACGTTTACTAAAAGTAACAAAACAAATATTGAGACGCTCTTTATGAAGACTATTACTGCATCATTCTTGGTGCGTGCAAGCAATCAGTGTTTTTATGTCGTATTCTTGAAATCAAAAGGATGTCGTCAAACTACTTGTGAAAAGTGAAAAACATTGGGCACAAATCTACGTGGTAAAACTTGGTTTCCCTATGTACCATTGAGAACAAAATATAAAAAGTCAATGTTGTAGGGGTGCGTGAATATTTGATTTTCGAATTTAAATAAAAAATGACTGACCGAATAATTTGATTTGAGTTTCGAATTCTTATTATTCGAGTTTCGAATTCTTACTAATCGAGTTTCGAATAATTCAATTCAATAACTATCAGAACTGCTGGCACAAATTATGGTTCATCCACGCTCTTAGTATGGTGAAATAGCCTAAATCAAGCCTGCATTCAAATGCCTTAACTACAAAGCCATCCTGTACAATATTGTTGTTTCCTGTGTCGCTCGAACGAAGCAGTCCTGCAGCTTCTTGGCTGTACTCGACAAACATTCGTAACCACACACGTCGCAATTTTGAATTCAAGAGTATTGCGTCACCGGTGGCCAATTGTGTGTACTGTAACCTTATCCTCGGTTGTTATGTCCATATTATTGCAGAATATGATAGAACGTGCGTAGGGGCCCTTGCCTTGTTGCCTAGCCTTGCGAGCCACCGAATGCGCTTTCACTTTTGCAAATAAAGATTTTTATGGTGGTTATGGTCACATACAAATATCAACGATACTTAAACCTACCTTCTACGCTAATTCGTCAATCTCCACGGTGTCGAGCGAGGTGCTGGGGATAGGTTATAACTTAAACGAGACGTTGCCTGATTCAGACGGTAAAGCCATGTCCGTCCATTCATCCTGCACGTTTCGTATTCACGGCTGATGGGCGTGTCCACCCATGCACATTTATATTTCAAACGTGGATCTGTTGACACATTCATTAGCTGTGTATTACGTTTGTTGTGTGAATGTGGTAATTAACAACGTTTTTATCCGTGCTAGCCCCGCGTAGTTCCGTTGTCACAGGCTCGCCCGGGGTTGGAAAGAAAAGGGTCGGGAGACAGAGAGTTAAAAAAAAAACAGGGCATATATTTGCGCACACAAAGAAAATATCAGTATGAAAATAAAAAGAATTTAATAAGACTACAACTAAAGTCATCAGAAAGCAATACGCAGTTCAAACTACGGGGCTATCGCCCTAGAGATTCACCGGCATATGTCGTGACGAGGCTCGGTTCTTGGCTACTGTAGACGCCCAATCCAGGGACGGTGTTGAGGTGGCGTAGATGCTCATGCCTCCGCTGTTCCCTTCACACCGTGCGTAGCGGCGGGTTCTGGTTCAGGTCGTCGATACCGGGTGGCAGCCGGCAAGATCCTTCAAGCAGCTGACGAACGTCGCGGCTTGTGCTCGCCACGCACCTTTTTCGCACCCGTCACTTCGTCCTCCACGTTTTTCCATCCACAGAACCATGACACCCCCCAAAGTTTATAACGTAAACTTTTCTTTCTTGATGCCTGGTACTTCCGAGAACTCCATCCTGACGTCACCGAGCACAAGCCACCCCCACAATCCTCCTACACGACACTTTCACGACATGACCTTCTCGATGACCTTGCCACGAAGTCCGGTTGCACCGCATTACGCTTGGCCGGAGGGACCTCTCCATCCACATTCAAATCGAGGATTTCCTGTGTGAGAACTCACTGTAGTCACAGAGATATGCAAAGGCCCCGTCTTAAGTTGTTGTTGTTTTATTGGTGGTTTACTGGCGCAAAAGCGACGAAGGCCATACTGCGCCAAACATATGTAATAACGCTGCTCAAAGTAATAGTCTTTGAAGGCTCACTGTGAAATCAGATCTAGGACAAAGGTTTTGGTACTAGTAGAAGATGAAACAGAGACACGGAAGTTAACATCGGTGTAAAAAGACAGTTTTTTCTGAGTATGTAATGATACGATTGAAGGGAATGATGGGATGCTCACCCACTAAGAGTGCAGGATGGAAAGGAGTATTGTATGTGAAAAATTCCGGGAAGCAAGCACGTCGGTTCTGCTCGAGACCTCGAACAGAGCCATAGAATATGAAGGACCGTTAGTGAATTCGCCGCAGTGCTCACAGACTGGAGCGTCTCCTCCACAAAGGAGATGCCCATGTGTCACGAAACTGTGTCCAATTCTAAGGCGGCAGTGGAGAACTTCGATGTAGCGATTCTCATGAGATGCACTCTCCCACAATCCTAAACCTGGTTTTACCATATGGAGCTTATTTTCACTTTCCTGGTCCCATTCAGACTGCCACATCCGGAGAAGTGCTTTTTTAATGAGGGGCTTTACATCTTGGTAGGGTAGGCCAGTAGAGGTCACTGTGAGATTTTTTGTGGAGGTAGCCAACTGGTCTGCTTTTTCGTTGCCCAAAATTCCAATATGACTGGGGATCCAGCAAAACTTTATATCGTGGCCACAAACTAAGGAACTATTGATTTTAAATCGCACGAATTGAACTAGCTTATTTTTGGTATCTTTTATTGAGACGAGAGCTGAAACAACACTCTGCGAGTCCACAAAGAAAACAGCTTTCATAGTTTTGTCTTGCCATGATGTATTCAATAGCCATGAATACGCCATAGAGCTCTGCGGTGAAAATACTAGCCATACTTTCGAGGCATTTGGCCTTCGTAAATTCTTCAGAATAAATGGCAGTTCCTGCGGAGGAGGAGTTCTTCGATCCATCAGTATAAAAGTGAACATAGTTGCTGTATTTCCTTTGTAGCTCGACAAATTCTTGTTGAATAATAAGTGGAGAAACGCTGTGTTTGCTGAACAGTGTAAACGTCCAGTCACAATAAACTGGTAGCAGCTCCCAAGGTGCAATACGTAGAGGCTTATTAAGGAGTTCTATCCCATGAAGGTCGAGTTCAAGAGATTCCTGATCACTTCCCACGCGAAAACTTAGAGGTCTAACCGTCCTCGGCTTGTTCTCGAAAAGACGGGCGTACCGAGATCGCTGCAAAGTAGTCAAGGTTGAATGGTCGAGGTCAGACATAATCCGGGAAGCATAACTCAGGCCTAAATACTGCCGTCGCTTGGCAATGGACATCTGGTGAGATTCCACATACAGGCTAAGCACAGGAGACGTACAGAAGGCGCCCGTGGCGAGCCTCAAGCCGAGGTGGTGCACGGGGTCCAGCATTTTCAGCGAGGATGGTCGCGCTGAGTTATAGACTATAGCACCGTAGTCAAGACGGGATTGCACCAGAGTGTTATACAAGTCGTAACAAACCCTTTCTGTCTGAACCCCATGTTTTGTGCGACAAAACTTTGAGAATGTTAAGGGATTTTAAGCATTTCGGTTTTAGTTGCTGTAAATGGGAGTTAAAATTTAACTTTTTGTCGAAAATAATGCCCAAGAACTTATGTTCAGCTTTAATGGCTATAGCAGTTCGGTTTATTTCTAAGCTGGGATCTAGCGATATCCCACGCCGGAGAGAGAAGGGTACGCACACAGTTTTCTCAGCTGAAAACCGGAATCCATTTTCATCTGCCCATTGGCTGATTTTATTTATTGCTAGCTGCAGCTGGCGCTCACAACTAGAAGGATTGCAAGAGGACGAAGCGATCTGCAGTTCGTCGACATAGAGCGAATATGCAATGGAACGTGGTATCACTTTAGCAATCGTATTGATCTTGATGGCAAACAGTGTGACACTAAGGACGCCTCCCTGTGGGACCCCATTTTCTTGTACAAAGATATCGGACAGAGTGGTGCCTAACCGAACCTGAAAAGTTTGTCCCGTCAAGTAAGCTTTAATGCAACGGAGCATGCGACCTCGTACTCCATAGGCAAGGAGATTCTTAAGAATGCCATGCCTCCAAGTAGTGTCGTACGCTTTTTCTAAATCAAAAAATACAGAAACGCAGTGCTGCCTGTTTACAAATGCTTCCCTAATTTAGGTTTCAAGGCGTACGAGGTGATCCAAGGTGGGCCGACCCTGTCGGAAACCACACTGATTCCTGTCTAAAATATTGTTAGTTTCAAGAAAATAAACAAGTCGCCTGTTAATGAGTCTCTCATATGTCTTACCCAGGCAGCTAGTGAGTGCAATTGGGCGGTAACTTGATGGACATGAGGGATCCTTTCCCGGTTTCAAGAAGGGAATGACATGTGCACATTTCCATGCGTCGGGAAAGTAGGAGTCTTCGCAGAGGCGGTTAAAGAATTTAAGTAACTGTCCAAACGATTCCAAGGAGAGCCGACGAAGCATTTCATAGTGGATAGAATCGGGACCTGGTGAGGATTGTTTCTTGGTGTCAAGAGCCAGTTTTAGCTCACAAACCGTAAAAGGTTTGTTGTAAGGTTCAGAATTCGCACCTGATAACTTCAGTCGCTGACATTCTGCATTCCTCTTGAACAGCTTAAAAGCAGTATTGTAGTTATCAGAGGAAGACACACCCTGAAAGTGCATGCCGAGGGCATTTCCTATATCCTTTAACGATGCAGGAGACGGGACGAAGAGAGGAGGAACAATGAAGCCACGGTAGTCACCCCTAATTTTACGGTAGCGGTTCCACACCTCTTTCGGGGAGGCAGCGCTGCTCAGGGAAGATACATACTTCTTCCAGGATGTCCGTTTTGCCTGCTTTCGTGTCCACCGAGCCTTCGCCTTTCTTTTTCTAAACTCCATCAAGTTTTTGGGAATTGGATACCTTCGGAAGGTGTCCCATGCCCTTTTCTGGTTTCGCCTAGTTTTGCTGCACTCCTGGGTCCACCACGGCTTGCACCGTTTTCGGAGGTTTGTGGATATCTTGGGGATAGAGTGATGTGCCGCATTTATGATTTGCTCGGTAACATATAAAGTAGCCTCCTCTGGTGTCATACTCTCAAGCATTAACGGGTCAATTGTGGCCTCCAGTTGAAACAGTCCCCAATCAGCCTTATCAAGTTTCTATCGGGGAATTCGCTTTAAAATAGTGGGCAATGGAATATGACTTTCTAAAACGATGGGAAAGTGATCACTGCCAAGAGGATCATCTAAAACCTTCCATGAAAAACAAGGGAATAATGTAGCTGATGATATAGACAAGTCTATACATGTGAAAGTGTTATGGCTCGCACTATAAAATGCTGGTTGTTTACTGTTTAAAAGGCATAGTGAAGATGAAAGTAAAAAACGTTCAATGACTTTTCCACGATTGTCCAACCGAGCGCTGCCCCATAAGAGGTTGTGTGCATTAAAATCCCCTAAAATTAAAAAAGGCTTTGGCAGCTGGTTGAGCAGGTCCTGCAAATCGTAAAAGTCAATCGGAACATCTGGTGGAAGGTAAATGGAGACAAGGGTAATGAGACGATCTGCAAGGATGCGCGCTGCAACAGCCTCCAGGGGTGAGCGAAGAGGAACTGCCGTGCATGCAATATCGCCTCGCTACCACTATAGCAACTCCACCTGAAGAATGAGATGATGTACGGTCCTTTCGAAAAATATGGTGACGACGAAACATGTTGATATGAGTGCTATTGAGATGAGTCTCTTGCAGAGCAACTGCTAGAGCTCGCAGCTCATCAAGAAAAAAGTGCACATCATCAATGTTGTGAAGCAGTCCTCGGCAGTTCCATTGCATGAAACTGTAACTATTTATGGTGGAAATTTTAAAAGGGGTTCCTGCCTAGACGCCCTCAGGCGGCTTGGGCGGGGTTACCCGTGGTATCGGTTTCTTCTGGGATGACTTCTTTAGTTTGGAGTCATCAGGAGGAGCCAAACGGATGGGAGGAGATTCACTCACATCCATCCGCTCCTCTTCAGGTGAGACGGTGGAGGCAGCAGGGGGGAGCCTGCTGCTCCTTAGATGTGGACGGCTCCTCGGGAGGCTTGGGGCGAGGGGCTCGCTCCTTCCTCCTAGGAGGAGACCGAGTAATCAGGGCAGGCATGTCGTTTGACAGCCTGTCCCTCTGGGTGGGAGGGGCACCAGTGCCACCGTCTCTGAGGTGGAGGGCACGCCGCCACCTCTGGTTTCTTGGTAGGTGGGGGCTGAGCGACGGCCTCCCGGTTCCCAGACGGAACCTGGAAGGGTCGAGGCTCGGAAGGTGGTGCAAGCCCCCTACGCACCACCTCGAGGAAGCCCCCTTTGCCAAGAAGGCATAGCGCTTCTTGGCCTCGGGATAAGACAGGTTGTCCTTGGCTCTCAAAGAAAGGATCTCTTTCTCCTGTTTCCATATGGGGCATGCGCGCGAGTAGGCGGGATGTACACCATCGCAGTTAGCACACTTTACTTCACTCTCGCAGATGTCAGCAACGTGATCAGTGCTTCCACACTTTGCGCAGATGTTCTTGCCTCGACAGCTCCGAGCGCCATGACCGAACCGCTGGCACCGAAAACACCGCAGCGGATTCGGTACGTACGGTCGGACACGGCAGTGGAGGTATCCCGCCTTCACGAATGCTGGGAGAGTGTGTCTTTCGAACGTGAGAATAACATGCTTGCTTGGAGTTTCCACACCATCTCTTTTGAAAATGATGCGCTTTACAGCAACGACACCCGATGGTCAGAGGCCTTCGAGAATTTCCTCTTCACTAGAGTGTAGGAGGTCGTCCTCGGAGAGCACCCCTCGAATGGTATTCAGTGTGCGGTGTGGGGCAGCTGTTACTTGGACATCTACGATGCGGGACAGTTTCTGGAGCGCCATGCTTTGATCCTTAGTGTTCACTTCGACAAGGAGATCACTGGAGTGCATCTTCTTTGCTTTGTAATTATAACCAATCAAGTTCTCAAGAACTTTTGCCACAACGAAAGGAGACATTTTTCCCACGGGGCGCTGTTCGTCTTCAGAATGAATAACAAAGAATCTTGTGAAGGTTGCAGGTTCGACATCTTTTACTTTGGTTAGTTCAGGATAAGGCCGCTTGGGCGCTTGTCCTGAAGAGGTTTTGGTAGAGGACGCCATAGAAGGCAGAGAAAATTCAGCATCCGTGGCGTACCGCCCACCACGGAGCCCAACAAGGGGACAGGCAACACCTCATAACAGTCAGGGCTTGTCTGAGTATGTTGCTCTGCCAGTACTACCAAGACGCTATAACCAAGTGTGGTTCAAGACAAGAGCATCTATTGCCACCCAAGGTTAGCCCTTGCCGCCAAAGGAGGTGAAAAGGAAGGAAGCGAAATGAGAAGAGTAAAAAGAAGGAGAAGACAAGGCTGAAAGAAAGGAGGGGATAGTAGAAGAAGTGGCGACTGACTGAATCATCCTGGTCGGGCCAAGCCAGGACACCCGTCTACGGGAAGCGGGGGCCGAAGTGGTGTATTGCCTCACCCGGGGGCCCCGAAGGGTCCAAACCTACCCCGGGCTCGGCTCAACCACCAGGATGCCCTTTTCCCCGGACACGGGAAAGCCACGCACAGCCAGACGTGGGCGGGCGAACCCGCATGGCTCGGGGTCCGTGGTGACGCCACTCACCAAACACCTGCTTTCACAGGTGCCCCTGCGGGGCCCGTCTTAAGTCTGACAAAAGACATTGGCCCACATACAACACATAAAGAAATATACATCGAGGGAACCCATCCGCTTCCGGGTCTCGACTAGTTATCCCTAACAAAAATCTTAGTTTAAGAGAAAAATAAACTTCTAAAGGCGGCTTAGAAAGTCTGCTCCCATGTTATCCCGGCCCTTTATGTATTCCACGTGAAAGCTATGATCTTGCAAAGCCATACTCCACCTCATCACTCGCCTATTTGTATGCTTAGCTTTGTTCAGGAATTCCAGTGGTTGGTGGTCGGTCTGAACTCGAAATGTTCTGCCGTACAGAAGCAACCTAAATCTGGCAACGGCCCATACCAACACCAGACATTCCTTTTCTATCGTTGCGTAGTTCTTTACTGCGGTGCTGAGCTTTTTACTGGCGTACGCCACAGGATGTAGCATTCCATCCTTTTCTTGAAGCATCACTGCACCCAAACTCGCGTCAGACGCGTCTGTCCTTGGCACGAACTCCTTCTCGGGGTCTGGCGCCAACAAGATGGGAGGATATCCCAGCTTGGTCTTTAGTTCATTGAAGGCCTCCTCTTGCTCCGGCCCCCACTCAACCTCATTGCGGGCTCCTTTTCTGGTGAGGTCTACTAGTGGCGCGGCAAGACCCGCATAGTCCTCCACGAACTCATGGTAGAACCCCGTCAGTCCAAGGAACGATCTCACTTGTCGCTTCGTTCGCGGTCTTGGTACGTCTTGAATCCGTTCAATGATCTTAGGGTCCAGTGATATCCTTCCCATTCCGATATCGTGCACCAGAAAGCTGATCTCCTTAAAGCCCACTTCACATTTCTTTGGCTTTACGGTAATATTAGCCTCACGCAGGCGCCTAAAAATGCAGCGGAGCGTTCCAACGTGCTCTCTCCACGAGCTTGTGGCAATCAGGATGTCGTCGATGTAGTGGTGTGCATCTGGGATGCCGTCTAACAATTTTCGCATCAGTTTCGTGAATGTCGCAGAAGCCGTTCTTAAACCAAAGGGCATGACCTTGAATTGGTAAAGCCCACTCGTCGAAGAGAAGGCCGTCTTTTCCTTGGCCTCTTCTCTCATAGGTATCTGCCAGTACCCTTTGCTACATCGAGCTTCGAGAAGAAGCGCTTCTGTCCCGCCTGAGCAAACGTGACGTCGATCCGTGGTATTGGCTCTGAATCGGGCTTGGTCACGTCATTGAGCCTCCTGTAGTCAATGCAAAACCTGTTTGACCCGTCTTTTTTCTTTACCATTACCACTGGCGCGTTGCATGATGAGGTACACCTCTCAATCACACGCAGCCCCAACATCTCGTCGATTTCTTGCTCGACTGTCTCCTGAACCGACAGCGGCAGTGGGTACTGCTTAACATGTATTGGTCGGGACGTGGTCAGTTGAAGGTCACAGGTCAGCAGACTCGCCCTGCCTGGAAGGTTCGAAAATATATATTTGAAGTCCTCAATCAGCTCTCGCGCCTCATCACGCTTTTGGGATTCCAAGTGTTCGTTTATATTGACGTCTTCCCATCCTTGCTGCCTCGTCCAGCTTGGCGTAGGAATTCCCTCTGCATCTTCAAAACTTAGCTCGCTTGCGACCTCATCCTTCTCTTGAGAGTCCATTGCCACATCGCAATGTTGTCTACCTTGTTGACTTCCTTCTCCTTCTTCATATCTTTTCACCATGTTGATGTGAAACACCTTCTTCTTGCCTCCTATGTCTAACTCATAATCCACCTCATTCTTTCTTGCGACTACGGGGAAGGGACCCTTCCATTGCATGATCATCTTGTTTAGATCGGTGGGGAGCAGAATGAGCGCCAGGTCTCCTTGCTTCATATTTCGGTTGCAGCTCTTCCTGTCATAGTATCCCTTATACTTCTCCCTTGCTTCATCCAGGCATACGTGCGCCAGCTTGCATGTTTCCTCTAGTTTTTCCCTTAGCTCCAAGATGTATCCATATGCCGTCTTCATGTCTTCCTTCAGGGCTTCGTTCGACCACACCTCCTTGAGGATGGCCAGTGGTCCTCGTACTCTTCTCCCGTATAGCAGTTCAAATGGCGAGAACCTCAGGCTAGCCTGGGGCACCTACTCTGTAGGCGAAAAGCAAAGCTGGGAGATATCTATCCCAATCCTTTGGTCTTTCTTTGCACATCCTCCTTAGCATCTGCTTGATGGTGCCGTTAAACCTCTCGACCAGGCCGTTGCTGATGGGATGATAGGGAGTGGTTAAGAGTTGCTTCATCGATAGAAGCCGGCTCACCTCTCTCATTAGCTCAGAGGTAAAGTTGGTGCCGCGATCGCTAAGGATCTCTGCCGGCACTCCGTATCGCGTGAACATCTGAACCAACGCCTCGGCTACCTTCTGGGACCAAATGCTCTTCAACGCTACTGCGTCAGGATACCTCGTGGCCATGTCAACCATTGTTAGAATATACCTGTTCCCCGAGCTTGCGATAGGCACTATAGGACCGATGATATAATAATATTAATCTTTATTTCCATTTAATAAAATGGTGGAGCACAAGGGAAAAAGCTTCAACAAGAAGCTTGACTGGCCCTCAGCCCCATCGGCACCCAATGAGCAAACAGTTTTTGTGCAATGAGAAAAAAAAGAAAAAAAAA
Organism: Ixodes ricinus; assembly: GCA_037355805.1. NCBI lineage: Eukaryota > Metazoa > Arthropoda > Arachnida > Ixodida > Ixodidae > Ixodes > Ixodes ricinus. The sequence continues at coordinate 61,311 of JAZHYW010010003.1, read as the reverse complement.
AAGAAAATCATATACAGAAAAATATACATTATCAAATGGGATAACAGAACGCTTAAGTATGTAAAAATATGTCACGCAACTCTTTAGGAGATATCGTTTCTATATTTCTATTTTCTTCTTCAAAGTTGTTTAGAAGCTTTGGAATTAAATACCGAAGCATTTGCTGCCCATAATTTGACCTGCATGTGGGACCCTTCCAATATTCATTATAGCGGGTCAAGTAAACCGCATTATTTTTCTAATCTAACTATCGCGTTTAAAAGAACACTTTTTTTTATTTCATTCTTAATGGTGAGTAGAAGTCTATATTCAGATAGCTTATGAATTTTTAATATTTGCAGATTACTAAACATATTCTCAGTGGGAGAGTCATAGGGCGCGTTGAAGATGGCTGTTAACATTTTTTTTTTTTTTTTGAAGCAGATCAATTTTGTTTAGGTTGGATGCCGTTGTTGTGCCCCAGACAAGGTTACAATAACTCAGGAGTGAGTAAACAGAGCATGGTAAATGATTATTTTCACGCGAACTGGTAGAAATTGGCTAGGGCGATACGTTAAACCAGCAACACTTGCCAATTTGAAACCAAATAATTTACATGGCTGTCCCATGACATAATTTCAGAAAAAAAAGACACCTAGTGTTTTAAAATTTTCCACGATCTCTATCGGACTTGAGCTAAATACTATAGGCCTTGGCATAAAAATTTGTTTATTTTTCAGACGAATGAAAATGGTCTTCGTCTTTTCAGTGTTAATACTTAGTCCATTTTCCCTTGCCCACGCCAAGCGAACCTTGGCAAAGTAAAATTAACAGCATCCACAATTTCATCTCTATTTAAAGAGGAAATAAATTTATTAGTGTCATCTTGCATAAATTACAAATTTAGCAACAGTGTCTATATTCACAATATCGTTTATATACAGCTTAAAAATGAAGGGGAACTAAAATACTCTCCTGTGGAACCCTGAAATAATACGCTTTCTATCGGAGGAATGACCACTAATGTTAATATATTGGAAGCGGTGACTCAAGTATGAATTTAGGAGTGATAACGGCAACCCTCGAATACCATAGTAATTAAGTTTACAAAGCAGAATGTTATGATCCACGAAGTCAAAGGCTTTAGTAAAATCTACGAACACGCCAGCAATCGTTCTTTTTTCTTCAAAAATTTTGTAATATATATGCTTTCTGGGACAATAGGGCTGATTCCGTGGAACGATTTTTTTCTGAAACCAAACTGCGAAGATGAAAGTAAATCGTGCTTATTCGCAAACTGGACGAGACGGGACTGTATTGCTTTTTCGAGGCCTTTAGAAAATAAGGAAAGAATTGAAATCGTGCCAATAATTGCTGAAATTATTTTTATCTCCTTTCTTGTGAAGGACAGATACTTTCGCAGCCTGCATCGTCGTAGGAAATGCTCCAGACGAAAAACAAAGATAAAAAATATGGGCTACGTGATGGCACCATTATATCAGTAACAAACTTTAGTGGCCGTATTTGTAGATCATCGCAATCGCAGCTAGAGCTGTTTTTTATTTGCATAAATGCAAAACAATACCTCGCATCTGTGACAGGTTCAAGAAACTTGGAATGACTATTTCTGACTTCAATGTATCTGCAAGGATCAGTATAAACGTTTGTTGTAGATAAATTCGCAAAATATCCGACGAAAGCATTAGCTAAGAAAAGGCCTTTCTATCGCTACTCTTTGAAAAGGCGTCTCGATGATTGGCATGCTGCCTAAGGGGGCCTTGCCCACCTTGCCTTTGGGTACGGTGCGTTGGCACACGTCACACGAACGAACGTACCGTTTGATCTCGCTTTGCATGCATGGCCAAATGAATTCTTCCGCCACCAGGTTGAGCGTGTTCTTCATCCCCTGGTGTCCGGACATAATGCTGTCATGTGCCATAGCTACAGCAGCGGCCCTGAACCTTTTTGGGAGAACCAGTTGTTCTGATCTTCTGCCGGATGAGTATACGACGCTCCTGTATAGAAGATCGTTCTTCAGAAAACTGAATCCTTGTCCTGGAATTGTGTTTCTTCGTTGTTTTCCCTACATCGTTGAAACACTTCGTAAGAGTAGCGTCCTCTTTCTGCTGCTTTCCGAGTTCCTCGGCTGTTGTGTCAGTTACTGATACCTGCGCGACTTTCAGAGGCCGTTCTAGTCTTCCTATTGGTCCTCCAGCTTCTCTTCCTCGCCCGCGGACGCAGCTACGGCTGGGTTCTCATCCGGGAGCTCGTCGATGCTCTTGGTTGGTTCCATTGCCCTGCGACAGCCCACGTTGACTCCGATGGCGTTCGAACACGTTTCGCATCTCTCCTTCGGCTTGTCTAGGCAGTCGCCGAGATTGTCTTCATTGTTCTTTTCCCATTCTGGGTCAGGGTCATTAGCCTCACGCATTTGCGGTATGTTTCCCAGTATCAAGTCGTATAGGGTGTTACTGACGCACTTCGCCGTTACCTTTCCCGTGTAGTAGGGCGTTTGGATCACAATAACCGCCTCCGGCAGGTACCGAACTGTTCGATCTAATAAAAACACTGGACTCGACTTTCCAGTTAGGTTCTCTTGAGGGACTAGTTCTTTGCGAACAACAACGGTGTTGCAGCCGGTGTCCCTTAACACTGTTATCTTGTGTTCTCCCAGTCGTCCTTCCACTACCGGCATGTTCTCCGACAGAAATTTCGGGGCTCTCCCTATGACCGCGTTCACTACCGGGATCTTGTCCCCATTATTCAGGGTGACGTAGGAATCGTCCGAGTCGTCGCAATTATCTGTTGGCACCGTGTACAAGCACGACGCCTGATGTTTCTCGCTCTGCCTTCCCTTGCAGTTCTCTGCCTTGTGACCACTACGGCCGCAATTCCAACATGCCAGTGACCTCATAGCTTGGCCGTTACTTCTGCAGTTTTCTGCCTTGTGCCCAATCTTCCCACAAAGGAAGCAGCGGATGACTCTTTCGGAGACCACTCCTTGCGTGTTTATCTTCGTTTCCAGCGTCTTGCCTGTTTGTCGCCTCGTCTCGCTTTTGCTTACCCGTGCTATACTGCACCTGGGCCTCCAAGAAGAGGTCAGCTTTAGCTGCTACGTCATCCAACCTCTGACAGTCGCGCTCTCTCAGGAAGACCGTCAGCTTGCTCGAGCATGTCAACAGAAACTGTTCCACTAGGATATTGTCTCGCAGTGCTTCGAACGTTTTCTCAACTCCCGCTATCTCGAGCCATCTATCAAAGTACCCTGCCAGTCGAGCAGCAAATTGTCTCATCGTTTCACCCTCCTCGGGTTTGGCGTCGCGAAACCTCTCGCGGTATCCTTCCTTAGTGTAACGAAATCGCTGGAACAGCGCCAGCTTGACCTTGGCATAGTCTAGCGCATCTTCAGGTGTCAGTCGGCCGACCACCGTGAGCGCCTCTCCGGTCAAACATAAGCCTAAAGTCGTGGCCCACTTCTCCACTGGCCAACCCAACCCTGTTGCAGTACGCTCAAAGCGCTGCAGATAGGCATCTAGATCGTCCCTTCGTTCATTGAACTGTGGAATCAGTTTGTGGGGACTTCCGTGACTCCCTCGGCCTGACTCTTCCCCGCGGCCGCTTTCCAAATTTGCGGTACCTTCACCTCTCCCTTCACGAGCCGCAATCCTCAACTGCAGGACCTCTCGTTCCTTATCCAACTTAGCGCTTTCGGCCGCTAACATTCTTTGAGCCGCCTCACGGTCCTCCCTAGCGTTATCACGCTTTGAGCTCTCTCAGCTCTCCCACGCGCTCTCTCCTCATCAACCCATTTCTTTAACTCGTCCCCAGTATACCCCAATTCCTTAGCTGCCGCGATTATTCTATCGAGCTCCATAGTGATGCACCAGTCTCAAATCTCCGTCTCCTCTCTCACCTCCCGGAAAACGCAACTGGGATGTAATGGGCCGCGCTATCCTGGCAGGCTCGCCAAATTGTCACAGGCTCGTCCGGGGTTGGTAAGAAAAGGGTCGGGAGACAGAGAGTTAAAAAAAAACAGGGCATATATTTGCACACACAAAAGAAATATCAGTATGAAAGGAAAAAAAATGTAATAAGACTACAAGTAAAGTCATAAGAAAGAAATACGCAGTTCAAACTACGGGGCTATCGTCCTAGAGATTCACCGGCATATGTCGTGACGAGGCTCGGTTCCTGGCTTCTGTAGACGCTCAGTCCAGGGACGGTGTTGAGGTGGCGTAGATGCTCGATGCCTCTCGCTGTTCCCTTCACACCGTGCGTAGCGGTGGGTTCTGGTTCATGTCGTCGATACCGGGACGCAGCCGGCAAGATCCTTCAAGCAGCTGCCGAACGTCGCGGCTTGTGCTCGTCACGCACCTTTTCGCACCCGTCACTTCGTCCTTCACGTTCTTCCTTCCACACAACCATGACATCCGTGTGGCCCGCAGAAGAATAAAGACGTAGGTTTTTGTTCTGATTTGTGCGCCTTTTTATATCTAATAGGACTTGTTTTCTTCGCTCTCATCCAAAAATGTTTATCCATTCCACAAAAAGCACGCAGACGCTTGATAAAAAGGATAATTGAAATTTAAAAAAAAACATCCAAACTTCTACCTTATAGAATTGATCCCAGGACCCCAAGTGTATCAGCACGACGCTCAACCACTGTGCTTAGGGGAAGATTTGTGAGGCGGTAGTGATCAGGCGCCGTTTTCCTATCTTTGTCGCACACTTGCGTGGGTCTGAAGGCGAGGGGCTCACTGGATGCGCCGCACTTTCAGAATTCTTCGCACATGGAAGAAGCGGACTAAAAAGAGACAGCTTAGCAGAAGCGGTGACGTGCTCAGCATGACGCTCTGTGTTAAATATAAATGTACAGACATTTGAAGCTTAGTTTTTCACTATTGGGTTCGGCGCAATGGAATCCGTGGAATATAGTCCTAAAGAAGACAAGCAATGTGATGATGTCATCCCCAAAACATTACTTTATCACGCGACCGTTTTAGACCTGTAAACATAGCAAATAAATTTTAGTAGTCGAACTCGCTTCGAGATTTTATTTTTGGACACTTATCGGCACTATCCAAAGTTCATGCCAGTTTATGTTATCTATTGGCACCACCACCCCCTCCCTCCGCCCCTACCCGCGATCGAGTTAACAGAGTCGCTCAGTGTACATGTGTGCGTTTCTGAACCGCTGGACTTGAAAATATTATGCTCACTTTAGAACGCGTAATCTAAAATCAATTCGGAGAGAACACAATTTTATAAAGCTGGTTAAGTGAACTAGCAAAACATTTATCCTGGAAGCCCCAGATTGACAGTCTCTTTTTTGTAGACACCTAACCTCGCCGGAGACTTAGACATTCTGGGGCCCCCAGCAAAAAAAATAAAAAATAATAATAAGCAATTGATTTTTTGCTTTTGAGCTTTTTTCGGGGGAATTCAAGATTTTTGGATAATGCAGATTTTCTAGAGATTAACACAACTAAAACAAGAGCAATATTCATCGCACCTACGAACAAATATGTCAAATTAAATTAAAAGTTTGGACTTGGTACCGCTAGAATTGATATGGCTGTACATTTGAGAGGTTTAGGAATCACGTTTAACGAACATATGTTATGGAATACACAAGTTCAAGCAATTAATCTAAACTACCAAAACTAACAAGGGTGCTAAACAAGTTGACCATTGACCTACGAAACCGCATTAAAACACTTCTATATATCATTTTTTTATCTATTTCACTTAAACTACTGCCAGCCTGTCTGAGAAACGACTCTATCACCAACTATATCTGCACAAAATGCATTCTAGAAAAAGGCTATTCGTTTCGTTGCAAAAGATGCACTAGATGTTCATACTAAACTCCTCTTCCGTAACTATGAACCTTATTTATGGCCTCATCTATATGATTATATTTGTCATACAACATCTAATTCGGAATGAGCTTAACATGCCCCAACAAAATTTAATATATAATTTAACGGTAAACACGGCATGATCCAAGAGGACGTCAAGGACAGAGATCCAACACTACGAGCCCGTGGCACGCCACAACGGATGAACTGTGGACAGTACCTGCAGAACCACTACTTTTCGCAGAGGTACTGCGATGCATTGATTGGAGAACCTCGAGGCTTCGCTTACGTCGTGGGACATCTGCGTGACCGAGTTGAAAGCGGACCTTCACGAGCCATACCGACGGTATCAGGAGGCGGATATGCTTTAAACATAGATTTAGGCCCCAACGAAAGCGTAACCAGATCTGTTGAAGATGCGCTACGCCTAACTTCACGCGCCGACCCGCCAGCCACCGAAGAAGAAGTTGCGCTTCCTTATGAAAGCCGTGAAGTGCGAGAGCTTCGGCGTGCTTGTTCGCAGCCCCCACGACGATCTTTGAAGACTTTGTGACCAAGGAAACTAATATCGAGTGAGCGCTGTTGGTCAAGCAGGTCATTATCAAAAACTCGCCGGTGTATAGACTGTTTCCGCCTCCTCAACATCTCGTTTTGATTTGAGGTTTGTGAGGTAACTTCTTATACATGCATAAAGATGCCCCCCCCCCCCGCATTTTACACCAACCTCTAAAAGTGCTTGACGGACAGCCTCATGTGTGACACGACCGAACACTCCTTCACGTCGAGAAAAGACGGAGCTTTGATTTGGCGCTTTGCTCTTTCTTCTTCTACATAAGTAACAAGATCGATAACAGAGTCTATTGAGCTCCGACCTCTGCGGACACCATGCATTATTTTCGAATACGTGTTTCGTTGCTAAAGATTCCATTCTAAGCGCCTATTGATCATTTCCTCTATCAGTTTTTCTGTGCAGCTTGCAAGTGCGACAGGACGATACGACGAGAGAAGCAATGGCGACTTTCTAGATTTTAACAAAAGGAAGAATTCTTGCTCATTTCCATGTGTCAAGTACATCTCCATCTGTCCATGATTGGTTAAACAAGTTTAGTAGACAGTGTTTTTACGTCTGTGTCCATATGGGTTGAAAACGCATATTTGATGCCATCCGCACAAAGACACGAGTTGGGTTTTAAAGATGCAAGGAAATCAGATAGTCAAGACAGTTATGAAACTTAGCGGCCGCGCCACCTTTATATAGTCGAGTGACCCAATACAGTCGAGTATTCGCTGGTTTGTTGCGCTTGCTGTGAGTAAAACTCAGAATTGATTCGCAGTAGTCTTCTGAGGGCACTTCAGGGGTGTGCCTTGTTTGAAGGTAGTTAAATAGTGCAGTTTATCATTGAAGAATAACAATGGTCATAGAAAAGAAGTGGGGCTCATTAGAATGCTGGAGCATAAGGTAACTAGGATGGCTATTTTTTTAACCGCCGATTAACTGGGTAAACAAAAACAGGAATGGTAATATTGTATTGATATAGACAAAATATAAAAACCCATCGTGGGCCACTTCTACAGATAATCACCTCTCAGGTTTAGGCACTTGTCATGACGTGGAACAAGCTTTTGAAAGCCTTTTTCAACTAGCATTGCCACAGGAGGTTTCATTTTTGACATCACTCATCAGCAAGACCGGCAGTAGCCAGATAATTGTGTAACATGTTTGAGGGACTTTGCCCGAAGTTTTGGGAAGTACAAACTGACGTCCAATATGGTTTCGGTTAAGAAAAAACGTCTATGGCGACAAACGGTCTTCTTGAACGCGTGATGGAATGACCGAGAACCCAAGCGTCAACATTCTTTGAGGAGGGAAGTTAAAATACTGTGCCTTGTCATACTAATTGCCCGAATCTGTACTGTAAATATTTCAAGAATCATCTATATTTGATATCTAAAATGTGTTTGTATTAAAGCATTTTCAACACAATAGTTGTTTTTTATACGGGTCATCAAAATGTAAAGAAAGATCATGCCTTGTGCAAGCAAACTTCCAAACCTACTAGCTCTGACTTCACAAAAACAGTATTTAGTAGAACTGTAGAAAACAAACAAGTTCAGTACCAAAAAATGCGATGAAACAAAAACAGGAAAAGTCGCCGCCGCTCTTGCAGTTTAATTGAACAGGACAAATAGCGAAAACATACAAGAGCGAGTGAGAGAAAGAAAGAGAGGAGGAACACAACCAGAACCGAACTCTAGATACACAAAACTACAATGGGAGGTTACCCAGAAGGAAAAACGCTGGCACGGTTTTCCGTAGTTCACACAGAAAGAATAAAAACACTAAGATGACGAGGGACAGACACTCACAATTCATTCATAAGTGTCTGTCCCTCGTTCATTTGAGTGTTTTTATTCTTTCTGTGTGAACTATAGTTTATCTTACGCGCTCTGCTACGTGTACGGTTTACTGAAATGTCCGTCAACTAACACCGCAACGCACACTTATAAAGTGAAAATTAAAAAAAGTAAACAAACAAAACCAGAAATAAGCGAAGAATCTATGTCATTCATACAATTTAAAAGAGAAACAAATAAAAACAGCAGTGGCAAATGCCTTCGAACCGAATCAAATTACGAATATGTAAATGTCCTAATACAATCACTGAGGGCAATGGACATTGAGAACCATGAAAATTATAAACCACTTGAGAAAAAGCATATGTAACAAACCCTCCTCCTATTAGATAACTGAGTTTTATCCCCATGACCAGTTCAATCGTTGGGACTGCAGAGTTGCACCGTCAACTCCGAAATCTAATCTCCTCTGCCAACTAAAGTCTAAGTCCACAAAACTTTCCAAGAAGATGCACGATATAAGAAGTATTGAGCTTGTACTACGTGATTGTTTCGATTATGGATTTACAGTGTTAAACTTCTCAATAGAAAATGATTGTTTCTCAAAGAATGCCCGAAATATTTGTAGGATTTGGGCCGTCAAGGCCATGTAAAGAGTTTGAATATTTTCTAAAAATGAATCGTCCAGATTGATCTAACGCGATAGAGAAATATGTTACCCTTGATCAAAATATAATTTATTTAAAAACGAAGTAAAACGCACAAACAAAACACGTACAAAAAAGACACACATACGAAAAAGACTAGCTCCAGTAATCGTTGCTTGTGTCCCTTCATCGTTCTTGTCTTGTTTGCATATTTTAATGTGTTTTCACTATAAACTAACAAGCCGAATCAAGAGTCATGATGCAACGCAATATACTTATCTACAGTTATTTTGATCCCAGCTCAAATTTAATGACAAGTTATATCTACAAAAATACATTTCCATCCAAAATTTCACTCACCCCTCTCTCCCGGAAGTTGTGGAAGTCCTCTACTTGAATTTTTTTGATTAAATCCAAGTCATTTGCAATAAGTACCGGCGTGCCCCCATTGTAGAACCTTAAACAGAGGACGTATTTATATTAATGTGAATTATAACCAATTTAGTTTATAATCTTCTTCACAGGTTCAAGATAGCCTGCGTAATTGAGACATCAAGTAAGTGCAAATGGTCAGATTCGATCGTCATATTATTGAACAAGAAATGCCAAAACCAGAAAAAAATGCTTGGTAGTCAGGCTAATTCTGGAAGATGTCGCCTTTTTAGGATTTCCAGATTATAACTTTTGTTTAAAATACTTTGTTTGGCCGTGCGAAATCTAAAACACTAAATAATACACCGGCAAGGCAAACTGAAATTGGAAAGATATAAAGATTGACTCAAGCAAAGTGTAATCATGTCAGTTCTTTCACAATAGACAGGTGTAATCTACTCGACAAATAAACGAAATGAACATGCGCACACCCTCTCCCCAGGACTTGCTTCCCGCGGTTGCTTTTTTCAGAGGGCACCGTTCTGCACATATTTTTTTCTGGATTGGCAATTACAGCTTTACAGCTTGAGCATCAATGCTATGAAAGAGTAAAACAGTAAAAGCAGTAAAACAAATACAACGGCACGATGCCAATTTGTTCAGCCGGGCGGAGTCATATTGGCCTGCCATTCTTTGTAGTTTGCATGCAATCCTCAAGATTTCTGTTGTTACTCTAAAGAGATTCATTCGGGACGTTTCGTCTGCCTTCCCGCGACAAGGACGTTATAATTCAGCGTTTCGAATTCTGCTCCCAAGCCACCAAGCCTCCAACCTCTAATGAAAACAAACCTTCTAATTGGTCATAGGGGTCAGATGTAGTTTGTAAGATTAGCATCAAACAAAAATATGCTAGATTGAATCCTAACACCTTTACTTGTACTTACGTAGAAAAAAAAGACCGGAGAAAATAAGACATCAAAGCAAATGTTCCCAAATTCTAGGTAGGAATAGTTGATTCCGCAACCAACTCATCTGGAGGAGCTCGTTGGAATTACGCAGAATTTCCAAAATACAAGCCTTGAATTTGAGTTGCGTGTTTTGGCAACCATTGTTGTTGTTGTTTTCTAGGCAGCCTCACTAAGACACAGCGATGTGAAATTAATTGGAATCTATTGGCAACCCTTGAACGAAATTCGACGTTGTATTGTGGAACTTGGTACTGAGACACAGCACGATAGATATCTTAAATTACAGTTGTTGCCGCAGCATACTAGGTACCAAACCGCTGCGGAGGATGTTGCATTTAGATATGTTGGTAGTCCACAGATATCAAGGGTAGCGTAAACTATTAATAAATTAAATTTACAGCTGAGTAAATTGGCATGTTTTTTATAAAACGTGCCGATTGTTCGAATACTTGACCTTGTGTACGTGTCGTGCCTGACGCCTCTTTCTAAATTAAGGACTTTTCTGCATACAGCAATCGCGGAACACATTATGAAGGTGTCGAAATGGCTACCCCTACGTTACCGCCTAAATAAAGTGAACCCTCAATACCCCTGATGAGTCTATGCAATATATATTCAAAAATGCATGATCATCTACCTTTACCCAGACAGGTTTCATTGAGGTGCTGAAAATTGGACCCATAATAATACCTTACAAAAATAACCTCGTGATCTAAAAACACAGCTTTTTTTGCCGTGGTATTCCTCTGATATTATGGATAATAAGCTCAAGATGATTAGCTCGCGTTCTTTAGTGAAAATATTGTTCAGTGATAAGTTAATATTCATATGAACTACACTGTTTGGACGTGCTAAGTAGTGCTACCTCAATTACTCTGTGTGGCTCGGAACTACAACGAACTACTGTATTAGAGAGGCCACCCAGCACAAAAATAAAAGAGGTCGCTTAAATACAAATAAAGTGCCGCTCAAGGCATACCCAACTATGTTGCCGTATTGGTTGGTCCATTCTTCGAACATCGCTATTGGTCCCTGAAACGGGAAAATCGTGTACAATGACAAAGTGTAGATATAGACAACACTAGGATTAATATATTTAACTAACATTAGTTAATAATACATTTCAATTCTAGTTGTGCCCTCATAAATTTGGTTGCGGCTGAAACTTGCTATTCTGTACTTACTCAATTTCGGGGAAATAAATACGATGAACCAAAGTAATTTTAAAAGCACCTACTAACTCAGACTAACGTTTTGGAACCCGGTTGGTTCAAATTTTACAGGTGATGACGTCATCCGTCCACATGGAACATGGTGTCACTAGTAACATAAATTATCGTATCCTTTCTGGTTTAATAATTTATTTTATAACGCTACTGGTGAGTGTGCGGCAACACAACGATGAAGTCTGGTTTTTAAAAGTGATTGTTTTACTGGTCGGTGTTACTTGTTAAATTGAGTTAAATATCCTCGTAAAAAAACATTTCAGCTTCTAGCTTTCATACGATCAATTTTGTTTCACATTTACAAACATCTAAAACGTAACTTGCGAAATGTTGTTTGCTGATGTTTGATGAACTTTGTGGAGGTTCAAATTTATTTGTTACTCAGATTTCTTTAAGAAATGTGAAGAAAATAAAGGGGAAAATGAAAGTATGTGCCGACTATCATTCGCTCTGTTTTGAATCATATGGTTATAAGCTCCGCAGCCAGTAGGCTGCGTAGATCGTTTGAATAAAGGGGAGAAATGAACTTTTATTAGCATTTTATTGTATTTTCGGCCGCACGTATGATACGTAAGGAGTCTTGTTCACTCTCGATACTTGTCAGGTTCTTACTTATTGTCACTCAATGATATGAGAGGATTCATATTCTTCTGTTCTACGCGTCTTCTTGTTCAATATGCCACTGCGCAGATAATTTTATATCCTCAGGTTTATTTTTGGTGTAGTGGACACTAAAATGTGCTCAACCAGCGAATCAGTTGACGCACGTAATGGCAATCGTTTTAGCTTACACTGAGGTGGAAGATCAAACGAACCAATGCAAAAATCAGGACAAAACCGCACGGCTAAGTGACAGCCTGATCTCTCACGGATGATGCATAATGTCGCATTACGAGTGACGTCTCAAAAGTAAGGATACAAGAAAACTGGGCAATATATCATGTTGCGAAAAAATTTACGAAATACGTAACGTCCACTGATGACGACACCTGCTAAATGATTAAAGACAGCCTGTCCCCATGACCCCCCTCACCTGAGTTCTGCTGTATCATGGTGGCAGCTTACGAATACCACTTCGTTGTCTGCCGTTTTATCCACGGTAAATGTTACCCACATGTTGATTCCTGCTTGAGAATACTGTCGACTGCACCAATTTGTAATGATCCCTATATTGGTATTACGAACTCATTGGCTAATTAAATAGTCGATTTATTCTACATTATTCCGCATATCGTTCTCGTTTTTTTTCCTCCGCTTCCCCCTTTTCGTCGTCGCCGTCACGATCTGATCCGAATCCACTTCAAATCATTTTTAGCATTTCTATGTTAGCGCCGCCGTCTTCAATCAGATATAATAGGATCTACGGGAAAATGTCGTTATGATTTCCCCAAGTCACAAGAACATGTTCACGTTTTAGCGTTGATTGTTATTTATTCATGTTCTAGATCTTGACCACCCTTCATTTCTTCCAGGTTGAACTGTCCCACTTTTGTTCAAATGCATGCCAGATATATAAACTTCGTGCGCGCGTGACACTTCCTTGATATAAAATTTCACGCGCCCTCCATAATTTATGAGGCATCCCAAGCATCGTTCGGACCAGGATTTGTCGTTCATATTTTGCTTCAGAAAAACGTCGTTTATGCCATTTACATATGATTTGCATGTTTTATACCCTCGTGAGTTTAATTCCGCATGCATTCGATTCACTTGTTTTGTTAATTTGAGTAAGCGTTCTACAGAAAGAACGCTTGGCTCTTCGTGAATATCTGGACAACACAGTGAAAATGAATCCTTTGGAAGTTTTCTTCTTTTTATTTGTTAACAGAAAGTTATATTTAGTTGATTTACATTTTGGAAATATAAATAATAATCTGTCTTAAATATAAGAATATTAATGATAAAATAAAGAATATGTGATTAATCATTGTGATAAATTTTGGAAAAAAACAGGAAGTATAAATATGCATTTCAAATATTTATGTGCTCGAAAACATAAATACGAGATCGTTTTTCGTTCCTATAAATAGGGCAAGAATATGATGGCACTCTAAGCATGTACAGTAATGTTAAAGAGAAAGTAATAAAGTTGCCTAGATATTTTTGGGTTCGATTTGGAAAGTGTTTCCTTCTAATTGCTGGGAGATGTCAAGGTGTGCGGTTATGCATAATAATCTCCGTAAAACATTTTGCTTCGGCTCTCTGAAAGACAAACTGAATCTGCAAGCATTTATTTAAGAATGCATATCAACGAAGAACTAGATATCTATGTTGTTGACCCTACTATATATATGATATTGTAAATTGTTTTTAAATTAAATAAAGTCGCTTTATTTTAACTTCGTTTCAGACATGTCAAATAAGACGTTTTTCAATTTCTGCTTCCGATAGTGGTTTCTTATTGAGTTAAATTTGCAGATGCAGTCGGGTAGCAGAAATTGTTTGGATGTTTTGTCTGCAACAATTTACAATAGCATTTTGTTTCAGCGACTGGCGATAAATTTTCTTTAAATTTACCTAGTTCACACTGCTCTGTCTGAATCTTGTATTCACAGAGACAAACACGCACCACACACAAATCGAAATAGGTAATTGTAGAGGAACAGAAAAAAGTGATTTACCCTTTGGTTGATCTGCCTGAGGTTTCCACTAATCAGGCTCGGTGGTGGGCCAGGAATGCCAAGCTTTTTAAAAAGCGAGAATCGTTTCCTCCTCAATCTGTTTCACGGTTAGAAAATATACGAGCAGAAAGTTAAAGGGCGAGCTGGCTTGCAACGTCATAAACTAAGTCGTGTGGTGTAGTTATCGAGTAAGAAAATGCTTCCATTATTATAAGAGGAAACTGTGTAAATTGCGTCATCCTTAGTGAAAAAGCCATATGTATCAGACATTTCTTGTGTTCCATAAACACATATGAATCATACACGATATATAAGAACGTATCAGAACCACATAACATCTTTATAAGATATATAATAACACAGAAGAACCATATAAGAAACATATAAGACACTTCTTACAAGTTTCTTCTGGTTTCTTATATATATTATATAGTTAATATAGTTCGTATATGGTTCTTGTATGTTCATTATAAACATTTCTCATACAAAAAAGATTTTTCAAGAGGCATGTAGACTCGTATCTCATTTTTACTTGTTTCGTAGTTTAGAGCATACGGCTTAACATACAAGAGTTTTATATTTTGAAGATCATATATCTCAATGTTGCCCAGGCCGCTTCATTACTACGGACCCTATGCTAAAACAAAGTTAACAACACAATGCACTTGAAATAATATAGATTATGTCCATTGTATTGCGCATAGATTAGGAACTATCTCGATTGTTGCGAAATCAGCTTAGATTTTTCAAACTGTGTGTCCGAGCTATTTACATCCTTCTCTGGCGTACCACAAGGTTTTAACCTAGAACCGCACTTGCTTTTGGTGTTTGTAAACAATTTACCATCATAAATCAGGAACTCAAAAACGTTAACGTTCGCTGATGACTTAAACCTCTTTCGTAATATAGACAATTAAAATGACTGTTTATTCCTACAAAATGACATCAGTTCTATTGCGCAATGTTATTTGGTTAATAGCCTACAACTGAACCTAAAAAAGCCGCTAGTAATGCATGTTACTGGGAAGAAAGAGAGCCTAGTTTTCGACTATTCTCTTTTTACGAACAAATAAGGCGAGTACTTTACTTGCGTGATCTTGGCGTTTTGGTAGGTTCTGGATGTTATTTACGTCTACATATTTCGCACATTGTTAACCAGGGACTACGCAACCTGGGCGTAATTTCGCGACTTTCGAGAAAATCTTGTAATACCAAATGCCTTTAAGCCTGTACTGTGCACCTTTTAGATCGCGCCTTGAATTTTCGTCTGTGGCATAGAACTCTGCCGTGGTGTCACAGTGTAATTTATTTTAACATGTTCAATGTAAGTTTATACAAATTTCAAATGATAGGCACATTGTCCACCGTCGCTTTTATGGCTACATTAATCTACATGTGGACCTCGGTGTGTTGTCGCTGCGCAACAGAAGGATTAAAAGAAATATATATATATTCCGCACCAAGTTGTACACCACTGTGTTGACTGAGCAGAGTTGTTGACGGCGCTGAACGTTCGTCTACCATCGGGGCAAACTTCCAGATGCCGAGACAACTTTACCCTGATTTGAAAACCATTTGCCCCATGACACGTCTACAAGAGAAGCAATGTTCTTTGTTTGTCCAAGTGGTCATTTTTTTAACATGTTTGTTTACTATTCTCCTTTTTTATATTTGTATCATCACAGCACAGTGCACAGCTGACCTGGCCACTGGCTTTCCACAGGAACAACATCTTCGGTTCCGAAGATGTCGTTCCAGAGCTTGTGCCGTCCGTTTATGACCTATTGTACCCACCACAGTGTCTGTGATCTCATAAAGGCCTCTTGAGCTTTGAAACCCGTCACCCTACCGTAGAAGCGCGCCCAAATCAAACTTTTTCTTTTACTGGGCGCTTTGTTTTGGTTCACTAGGTTTGCTTTTTAATATATCTTTTTACTTTTATTTTTTTCTGACGTCGCGCTCTTCTCGCCCCATTGGCAGCTTAGTGCTCTGCGCAGCCTGAAGTCCTCACATGTATGCAATCTCCTGACGAAGCCGAGCCTCTCGGCGAAACTGTCGTAATACATACAATAAACTCCTAGCATAGCAACTCCGGAAGTACAAATTTCTGACTTATTACATTTTTTTCCGGTCCACTGTTCTCAAACTATTCTGCCTCACCTATAAATATATATATATATATATATATATATATATATATATATATAAAGAAAATATAGCGCAGGTTGCCGAAGACTATAAAGTAATGAAGTCGCACTTCGAAACGCTGTTGGAGTTTTAAAGCATTTAGTGAGTCGACGTTTCGGCCTGAGACAGGCCTTCTTCAAGACTGGTTGCCAAAATCGGTTACAGAGTTGTTTTCGGTTTCCACACCAGGGTCGCGTCACGCGTCAAATCACGTGTAAAATGCCCAAGTAAAAAAACATTACATCATCTTCCCGAGGGGAAAACGGGGTGATGCGGAGCATCGTGTTGGGTCCGAGGAAAGAGTCAGTTGCGTGCTGACGTCGAGAGATGGCGCCACCGACTGCCCTAGCGTAACCCCCTGCGCGAGCCTTCGTCGCGGCTCGCGGAAGAGAAACTTGGAACGCTCGCCGCTCGCCGTTTATTTTTTTTCACACTTGAGGGAGAGGAGACTAGAGGAGGAGAGCTGCGCGTCGCGCGCGCGGTGTGAGTAGAAGCGAACGCACGCGCAGTGCACGCAGCTGGTAGAGAGAGAGAGCGGAGAGAGTAACGCGCAGCTGTTGGAGAGAGGGAAGGAGAGTTGCGCGTGCGTAGTGCGAGTGCGGACTGCGACGCCGCGGGACATAGACTCAAGCAAGATATGCTCCGCATCTAAAAACGCTGCTATACTCCGTTCCACTCCACGCCCGGCCGCAGCAGACGCCGCCAGCCATCGGAGCCAACCAAAGGTCGCGTCAGGTTTCGTGACCCTAGGAACGGAGTGCCGTCAAGTGCGGAAGGCGCATCACGTTCACAGAGTTGGATCAGCCCAGATGGCCAGCAACGCACGCCGCGGAAAGACGTAAAACCAAACAAAGCACAGTCAGAAAAAAATAAAGAAAAGAAATGCAATAAGCGCACACAGTAAATCAACGCAAAAACGCATAGACAAACCCCCTGCATAAAAAAAGGAATAAAATAAGCGCACACAGTAAAGCAACGCCAACGTGCATAGACAAACCCCAGCATTAAAAAAAGGATTGAAAAAAGCGCACACAGCAAATCAAGCAAACGCTCGACCAAAGCTCATAAACAAATCCCCTGCATTGAAAACAACAAAAAAGCTCAACAGTGTTAACCACAGTCCCAGAACATTCAAAAAGGAGCAACAGGCGGAAAGTGCCTGTTGAAGGTCATGACCCGTTGACTCATCGACAGGTAACACAGAAAGGTACACGGAAAAATTCAAGGGTTCTACTGATAGTAATGGGATTGAATTAGCTACAGTCACTCGGCTACAGGGCGATCAAGGTAGATTGCATGCATAGATGACATTATACCGGGATCTTCATTAATACTGGCCCGGATTTAATTAAATTTGTAAATAAGGTATGATTCTCTCTGCTCGCGCTCACGGTTGCTTTTGAAATTGGATTGTAAAAATGTAACGTCCACTTTGTCAAACGTGTGTTTGGGTAAAGCCATATGTTTTGCAAGGGGGAATTTGAGAAATGAATTTACATGCGCCCTGTGATTGTTAAACCTCAATCGGAAAGGTGTGCTGGTTTGGCCCACGTACTGCTTACCGCAGGTGCCACATGTCAGGAGGTATATCACATTACTTGTGCCGCAGTTTAAATTTCCGTGGACTATGCAGGTGAAATTGGAATTCGTACTCTCTACCCTGGTTTTAGTTGTCACGTGTTGACACACCTCGCAATTTGTTCTTCCACAAGGGCGACTGCCAGTGCTTTCAGTGTAAGTTGTCTTAGACCTAACTATGGCGTCCCTAAGATTGCGTGAGCGTCTGTAGACTACTCGGGGAGCGGAAGGGATAATCCTTGCGAGGCGTTCACTTTGCTGCAAAATGTCAAAATGTTTTCTTAGTATGGGTGCGACGTTAGGAGACTTATTGTTGAAAGTTAGTACGAGGTTCGCCCGACACTCCTCTGTCTGCAGGGCTCCGCTCACTCAACAAGAGGCCACGATCAAGGGCCTGTCCCTTATTGATCGCATCGTTTATTATCTTTTGCGGGTACTTCTGTTCTTCGAGGACTTGCCGTAATTGATCGGTGTTTGTTTTAAAATCGTCGTTGTTCGAACATACACGTTTAAACCTATGAGCCTGACTATAAGGTGTGCCATTTTTGCAGGGCCGTGGGTGGCAGCTGTCGTAGTACAAGTATTTCCGACGATCTGTCGGTTTTCGGTAGAGTTAAGTGACCAATTTAGAGTCGTTAATTAGCACTCTTGTGTCTAGAAAGGTAATCTCAAATTTTGAGTCACTATGTGTAAAACAAATGGAGGGGTGCGCAAAACTAAGAGCTGTAATGAACTCGAGAAGCTCTTCCTCCGAATGCAACCAGATGAGAAATATATCGTCAATATACCTTTTAAAGAAAAGTTGTTTGAGTGAACGTGATGCCAAAAAGTTGGATTCTAAAGTTCCCATAAATATATTAGCGTAGTTAGGTGCCATCTTCGTTCCCATTGCAGTGCCGCTGGTTTGAAGGAAGAAACTTCCATTGAATTCAAAGTTATTTAACTCAAGCACCAGACGCGAGAGGGTAGCCACGACATGCTTATCTGGTAAATTCTCACTCCTGTAGGTGTACGCATTCACAAGGGCCTCTATGCCATCATTGTGGGGGATGTTTGTATGTAAAGAGGACACGTCCATCGTAACAAGAAAAGCATCTCTAGGGATATTAATTTTAGGAATTTCTCTAAGGAAGTGGTTTGTGTCCTCAATGTACGATGGGAAACTGGGTGGGATGTTCCTGATCAAGTTATCAATATAGCTAGATATTGGTTCGGTGAGGGTTCCTGATCCAGATATAATGGGAGGGCCTGGGTTCCCTTCTTTATGAATTTTCGGTAGCATGTAAAATCGACCTGGCACGGCGTTGTTAGCAGTTAATGCCTTTACCGTATTTTCGGTCAAGGCATTAACTGCCTTTACCGAAATGACGATCTAAAATTAGATCGTCATTTTATCGCGTCATTGTGACCGGTGGAGAAGGTGCATGGCCTTCTTGACGGCGCTTCATCCGGGAAGTTTTTACTACAATGATCTTATCTTGCCTTCTCAATGGGAGAAAACTGGCACAACTCTTCTTATCTTCCAGAACTGACTGGGTAGCAGGTTTTGTCCTCAGGAGTAATCGTTTACTCCTCTGTCTCCTTTTCAAACATACACTCTATCGTTAAGAATACAGCGAAGATCCTAAATATATTTACGCTTACACCTAGGGCTGAATATACCGAGTGGACGATGGCTGTCCTTCCAAAGTACCCACAGACAGTAACAAGAAATGTGTTTTATATCTTTTTGTGCATTATGCCCTACAACTCGATGTTGTTCGGCGTAGGTTTGCGTAGTGCACTGCATCAGTCTCTTACGTCATAGAAGATCGCTCCAGTTCATAAAATAAGAAATATATGTTTCTTCTGGCTTAAGGAACCTTTGGCTCCTTCCGTCTTTGTTAAGCTTTCAACTTTGCGGAGAGTC
This sequence comes from Ixodes ricinus, assembly GCA_037355805.1. NCBI lineage: Eukaryota > Metazoa > Arthropoda > Arachnida > Ixodida > Ixodidae > Ixodes > Ixodes ricinus. Next base: position 41,608 of record JAZHYW010010003.1, on the reverse strand, counting down.
AAAACGGTCAATCTGAACAGGCGGTCTATGTAACTTTGAACTCAAATCTACGCCATTGGCAGTCATGTATTAGATTTGTTCACTGTTGCATTATGTACTACTCTCTGAGGACATCTCCGACCTTCAGTGTTCTTTTTTATGAGGCAGTGATGACTCCATTTTAAAACAGTTTCAACTACCCACAGCTTTTAATATAACTTCACGCGTTCTTCTAGTTATTAGTTCCCAATTAGTATTTCAATGCAATCAATACGTCAATTGCTGATGGGCCCTCGTCAATGGACATGACTGCGATGAAACAGCTGAGCTGTTTTCGCTTTTATGAATCTGTCTGGCTGGACTTGGAATTGGTTGGTGGCATATAACAAATGTATATAAAATGTCCAGTTGATATACTTTCCCCGTTCTTGTCGTCAAGTGAGGCAACAAACCTGAGTTTTGTCCTGGATTGTTGCGGCCAAAAACACACCTCGTCATGCTTTTATTACCTAATAACTGCATCCAAGCTTTTATTTTTTTCGCCTTCGTGGTGATGAAAGAACTCTTTCTGCCACTCCCGAATAGTGCTCGAACATGGACTCTCCTCTTCGCCTATACAGAAGTTTGTTGCAGTTTGCATTATATCCGATAGGTTTCTCCTGTGTCGTTTGATGAGGTTTCCAAGTTGACGGGAGCACTAGTTGTCACTGCGTCAGTTTCGATACCTTTTACTGGAGAGAAGTCTGGATCATACACTGGGGTTGCGTGTCTATTGTTTCACTTGCCAGCATATGATCTTGCTCTGACACACTGTAGCTAGACGCTTTTCTTCGGAACATCTAAATCCTCGCCTTTCTGACCATAGTAGCGTGTTTGTTTTTTTCTCCTAAAGGCGTGTCGGCTTTGCAGTGGTCAGTGAAATGACACGTTGACTTGCGAAGGAAACTGCGATCATTGTTTGAAGACTGTTGTACAGAAAAAGTTAAAGGCTTCATCCGGCCCTGCTTCTTCGTTGACTTAATTTTTCTTTGAACTGGCGACCCTCTTCGGGGTTCAGACTTTGCATCCAGAGCTTGAAATGCGACGAAGTGTTCTGGACTTTATACTTCGAATGTTAAAAATTACACGAGTCCAAAAATAGATCCTTCGACCTTGCCTGATGAGTTCCTCCAAAACGTTTGTTTGTAAGGGATCTTGTTTGCATTGACGTCGATCTTGATGTGTTTCGGTCTGCTGTCGAGCTCCCGGTTCTTCCGTTACTAACTTCCTGCTGAAGTAAAGGAGTGTATCTTTGGGAAGAGCTCATTGAACGGTGTAAAATAACATCGAAAGGAAGGGTTCTTTATTTCGATGTGGTGTCAGAGAGCCCATAGAGAGAAATCGGTACCTTGTGAGGAGAGAGTCGTGTATGAGATACATTTAGCGTGTGGGTTTAAGTATGTGGGGTAAACGTTCAAGCGTTTGAATGTTAGACTGAGTATAAAAAGAACGTAAAATTCAAAGCGGCCAATTCTGAAATAGCATCAGAGACACAGGAATACAAAAACTGCACGGCACAGTGGTCGTAGACGGAAGTAGTAGACAAAGAGGTCAATGTTACCAAACGAGTTCAAAGAGAATCAAATTGAATTACGTCAATAGGCAAGCTGTATAATGCAGGCATCAATGCACCTTGCTGACAGTACCAAAGCGTTCCTGCGTTCGTAAATATTTCTGTTCTTGCCTCGTGTTTGTGTGTGTGATTTTTTTCGTGTCTAGCGTAGTAGTGCAAGAATTTTGTGGAAAGTTAGGTTTTAGTGCGAAGGAGACAAATAGCATGGAGTGTAATGTGTATTTTGCTCACGTTGAGGTTATCTTATAAGTTCAAAGGGCTTGGCCAGGAAGGTCGTTCTGGGCCGTTTGGAGGTTCTCAGAAGTGTGTGCTCTGTTCGAAGAGAGAGTGACCGCTCAAGGTCATGGCGTGTCATACGTGTGTACAATGGCGGTTGAAAGGTTTGAAAAGAAGCTAAACAAAATTTATTAATTTTCCTTTTTTGTTGTGTTGTTTGGAGATGACCTTGATTTCAAAGTGTATATGAGAGGTTTACTGAAAAAACTTTTCAGCTGAGTTTGAGACGTCGTCTGACGGGCATCTTACACTATCTCTTCTACTTCGGTTGTTTGAAGATTTTCTCATCCAATCTCAGGTGCTTTAACAAAAACGCTTCTTGCTGTCTTCTAAATGTTTCCAGACCTCTGACATCTGGAAATCAACTTGTAGAGACGATGGAGATCACAAACGTCCAAGGAAGAACGCATTGACTGGATGTCGATCAGCCGTTTTAGGTGGGCCACTACTAGCAGCTGTGAAGTCCCGAATCGTTACCTCGGCAAACTTACTGCGATAAAATAAGCTGTTAGGCTAGTTGGCTATACACAATAAATACGGAAAAGCGCGAAGGACAAGAACAAGACAGAACAGAACAGGACAAGCGCTTATCATCAATTGCAGTAACAGGACATCGTAGCTTTCTGGTGAAACGTGGAGTGGGCAGGTTGTTCCAGACAACAATCGTAAGGGGAGAGTTTTAAACTATCTTTAGCAATTCAGCGATTCCCGGGCGATTGCACGAGAATTGATGAGTCGGGCAAATGATCTGCTGGCAGGATTAAGTACTGAGTTGCGGAGCGTATGATGACATTAGTGAATGTTGTGAAAAACTGAGAAGCGAACAATTTTGCGGAGAATTGTCAATGATGGAAGATTTAGCTGGCTTTCTTTAGGGCGGAGACGATGGATATACGGTTAAAAGTCAGATAGGGTGAATCATGTAGCCAGTCCTAAACAGATTCGAGGTTGTTAATAAGGTACGTTTAATGACGGTTCCAGACCGATGTCACGTACTCCAGTTTAAACCTTACGTAAGTTTATATAGCAGTTTCTTTAGATAAGATGGAGCGAATTTTAGGCTGTCTAATGTAGACACGAGTCCGGGAGGCTTCAGCTCTAATACTTTTTATGTGATAGTTCACTTTTTACGTCTTGCGACGCTAGAAGAGAAAACAAGCAAAATAGGTCAGTCACTTGGCAAGACATTTGAAGTGACGACTTTTATCAATAAGCATTAAACAAAGCTTTTGTCAACAGTGTCAACTCGAAGGGGTTTGCCAAAACTGTCAACCTGCAGCTCACGGTGCCATACTTATCACAGCCCACAACACCAATTCCATTCTTCTTAAGTCGTTCTAAAAATTTAATTTTATCCATCTTGATAGATGAAGTCTAATTCTGCGATTGAATTATCCATGAGAGCGGAATGCACTGCTGGTGATGCACATTTAGGCAATTGGCGACATGTACGTCATTCTAAGTTTTTCGGCCGTTCATGTTAACCTTATGAATAGCTTGAAAATGTCGCCATTTGTAGGTACTGACGGTTCTTTCAGCTTACTGGTTTTTTTAACTACAGTTTCTGCGGTGTGCAACTAACACTGCGAACCGAACGCTCGCAGCGCACAAAATACTGACATGTCTGCGAATGACGTCACATGGAAGCTTTGCCTTTGGTTGTTCCTTTCACTTGAAAAAGCCTTTGTAGTACCTCAATAGATTAAGTTAAGAGAGGGAACAATGTTGGTTGAAGGGCGAAGAGGGAGGACGGGAACATTGAGGACGGGGCTTTTGACACGCGGGGAGCACGAGACGGGGTAATTAAACGCGGGTTTTTTAAACGTGGGGCTAATGACGGGGGACGTTTGCGGCGGGGATTTTGCACGCGGGGCAATGATGCTACACACGTTTGTGGTTTCTCAGGTCCATAGCTAGGTGTCAAGCCAGTGTCAACTTAAGTGAAAGATCGTGCTCTCACAGTCTGATTTTAACATACCTGCCAGTTTGGCCCACGTAGACTCTCCCACAGGTAAATGGTATCTCGTATATGGTACCTACGCTGCAGTTGCCATACTTGTTTGCATGTTGGACACAGTGGCGTAGCTACGCCATCCGACCCCCGGGGCCCTCGTGTCATTTGTCCCCCCCCTCCTAAAATTCGACCCCGAGATCGCAACTAGTAAGGCGAAGAAGAGGGGGGGGGGGGGGCAGATACCGCCGGAGGTGGCACCATCCCCCTCGCGTGAGCCCCCCCCCCCCCCCCCCCCCCCGTTACGACGCCACAGGTTGATCACATTGGTCAACTGATTCCTTCTGGGAGTTATTTTAGGGCGAATTCTTTCAAGCTGGTTTGGCACAGGGTTACATGGCTATCAAACTTGTTTGCTACACTTTCCAAGTTGTGAGATATTTTGTGGATGCATGGTGTAACAGCCGGCCTGCGATTCTTGTCAACTCTTCCTTCCCGTCTTCCGTTAGTTGTCATCAGTATTTCTACGATATAATGCAGGATGGAAATAAGGTATCCAGACTCCTTAAGCCGCTACACTGGTGCTTCAGAGATTCTCCATCTGTGTGCTCATCAGATTTTAAGAGGCTGTGCTCAGGCAGCTTGACGGTATTCCTCTTTCTATCCGCTTGGAGTGAGCCGAGTCATATTGTAAAATTCTGTTTTTGGTTCTTGGTTTTGTAAGTTCATCTTGTATAATTGTTGACGAAGACAAGTTTCAGGACTAAAAATTGTAGAGTACGATTAGTTGGTATTTTGTGCGGTAACTTTAGATGTTGGGCTTGTTTTACGAATGTGGAACGAATGTCATTGATTAGTTGCGTGTCTCCTTTGTCAGGTAAATCACGAAGGAGTGCGAGGTAGTAGTCTAGACATCTAAAGATACCTGACGCTTGACTGACTTATAGGCTCTGGCAACCCATACAAAAATGGTCTATGGTCGTCTATGGAAAATTATATGGCAGGCTATCACCCCCTATGGCCCTCTGTGGTCGGCCATAGAAATCCATAAAGACAGCTACAGCCAGCTATAGAAAAATCTATGGCCCTGTGTCTAAAGACTGGGAACCAATAATTTTTTTTACCCGCCTATGGAAAATACGTGGCCCCATGTCTAAAGACAGCGAACCAATAAATGTTCTTTACCCGCCAATAGAAAATTCTTTGACCCCGAGTTTAAAGACTGGAAACCAATAAATTGTCTTTACCCGTCTATAGAAGCATTTATGGCCCCGAGTCTAAAGACTAAGAACCAATAAAGTTTATTTCCCGCCTATAGAAAATCACTACCGGCGCTTACTTTTTTAGTAAAAACACTCCACGTTAGAAAATTAAATGAATAATAAATTTCTGTAATGTCGGTGACAAACCATGACCCAATATATTTTCTCTGCTGTTGCAACGAGTCGTGAAAACCAGTAATAATATTTCTTTGAAAAATTCATTAAAATACTTGTGCAACAATTAAAATTAATTATTACCCCCAAAAGTGAAAATAAATTACACTTGCGCCGAACACCGCAATCAAGCTATTGTTTGATTGCAATCTTCAGCACCAGTGTACTGCATGTCATCACTGCATTGTCAACGTGATTCATCAAACCTATTAAAAGATAATTAATAAATTTTAGTTAAGTAGCCTAATGATTTACATTTGCTTCTTTCATGGTGTTGAATTAAGAGATGGGGGCTATTCCAAGAGACAATTCAAATAATGTATTAAGTACGAGTAATATTCGCTCCACCTCTCCGTGTTTTTGCGACAAATGATTGGTCACCGGGAAAGTCGGATTCAAAAATAAGACTGGCATATATACAGCTAGTGCGAAGATAGCGTATGAAGAGAGGGGTCCGGTGTCGCTACGTTGTTGCTGTTGTGTGGGGTAGTGTTCTGCTTGTGTTCTGTTTATTCTGTGTGTTCAGACATCTATGTATATCTACTATGCAAGGTTCACTAGTCGGGGTACTTGAATTAATTTTTTTTAGAGTTTGCTGGCTAAAGAGAGTTATAGGGTAAGCCATTGAGAAGTCTTTAGCCAACCTTTAGAAAAGCTAAAGAATGCTATGGCTGGACAGCGATAGGGCCATAGACAAAGCTAAAGGAGGCCCATAAAGGCGACCATAAAAAATGCCACCGACAGCCATAGAAAATTCTTTAGCTAATTGGGCCAAATAGCTAAAGCCGACCATGCAAAGAATTTTCTATAGCCGACCATAGGACATTTTTGTATGGGAATGTCTATGCCGCTTTTAGAGAGGAAAGTTTCACATAATATAGGTGCAACACACGAACCTATAAATATTCCTTTCTTTGTACGAAAGGGTTTCCTTTAAAAATGACCATTGAGAAGTTAATAGTTGATAATAATATCTTGTCCTCTCTTGTCCTTTCTCTTGTCTTTGTCCTTTGCGCTTTTCGATAAAACGCCTACTGCGTTTTTGTGTCATCGTGATATCGATGCTAGCCCGGCAATCGCTGCAGCTGCATCCCGGGTGAGGAATGCTTTCAGGTAGTAAAATTTGTCAACTTCTGTGAGTTTCTTGTTCTGGTGCTAACCTTGTTTGAATTGCTCCCAGAATTCTTAAAATTTAGTTGAACTTGCTTAACTCCAGCTTAGGCAGTTTTATGCGAACTCTCGTCGTCATTTCAGTGGAGCTGATCTCACTGGCGATCCCTGGGCCCGTTGGTGACATGACCTGGCCCTACCTCTCGGTTTTATTGTTTATAGACAAGTCGTTATTTGGTCGTTGTACTTGAATGTATGAGAAAACCATGTCTCATTGTCATTTGAAGGAACTAAAACCTTGATCTCGTCGTTGACGGCGTTTAGTTTTAACAGTCGTTCAAGTAAAACTTTTGCATCTTCTGATGTTAGCTGTTGGCCGAGTTATTCGTGACATTCGTTCTGGCAGACGCGCCACTTGTGAGTGAAATAACCTGCGTTTCTTGGTGTAGCTGTCCATCCTTCGATCTCTCTCTCCATGGGAGGTGTTCATGGGAGGTTCGTTTAAAGCTTCGATTTCAGGTTTGGGCACTAATGTATGTTTCATTCGTAGATTACATCGTGAAGAAAATTTTTAGATTATTTTAATATAAACAGGAAGTAAAGCATACAAAGGAAACGGGTACTCTTACGGTGGAGAAGATGCCATGAACGTTATTACTGTAAGTGATCTCAACTTTTCTTGTCTTCATCCTCATCAAATATCGCCGCGTTCACGTTCTCTTTTTTTTACCATTTATAGAGATCGATGGCAACAATAACAAGGGCCGAAAGTGTTGTATCGCATAACTATATCATGCAGAGAAAATAAACGGGTAAAGAGAGATAAAATTATTTTGCTTACGTGTACAAACATAACATGAGCAGCAATATTGTAGCAATTGGGAGAAAGACCATTTCAACAGGTCTGTCAGGGCAACTCTGCAGATGAATGTGATGATGAATCAGCCTGCGAAAACAGTTGGAAATACAGCATGATAAAAACATTGCACAATCAGCGATGAAGCGAAAAGAGAACACAGAGCGCTCCACTTTATTGCGGAAATCTCTCTTTTACTGCGGAAATCTCCACTTTATTACTGAAATGCAGCAAACAGCTGAGCAATTTATAGCGTTACATATGTGAAACACAACTCCCCCTAATCAAACGAAATTGATGTCACGTGAAGACAATACTTCCGGTACGTTTTGTGAATTCATGGCATTCGTAAGTTCTACTTTTCAAGGACGGGAAGTATAATTATTTATCTCAACCAATAGTACATACATATTTAAATATAGCAATATGAAAAAAATATATAAAAGTACCGGAGCTTCTTTAATGTATCCCCAAGTGGCACATAGCTTTGGGCCGAAATTTGGCAGTTGTCTCGGAGTTGTAGGCTTCGAAAAAACAAATAAGAGAAAAAAAGGAGCGAATTCTGTATAATTTTTGGAAAAGGTCGAGGTATTTTGGCCATAATTCGCCAAACAGGTACAAACGTTAGGCTTCACTACCTCATAGTTTGGCTGTAATCTGGCAGCTATGTGCCAAAGTCGCCAAACAAGTGCGAGAGTTAGGCTTACTGCATGGGAGTTCGCTCCCATCTGGCATCATTTGGCCCCAAATCGCCAAACATGTGCCGAAGTTAGGCTTCACTTCCTGATAGTTCAGCTGTCTTCTGGAATTTCTTGCCCTAAATCGCCTAACAAGTGCCAGAGTTATGCTTCCTGTGTGTACGTTCGGTGGTCATCTGGCGTCTTTGGTCCCAAATCACCAAGCAAGTGCAAGAGTTAGATTTCACTCTCTTCTACTACGGTTAACGACTCTGTTATACTCCGACGTTGAGTGCAGTGAGTCGCAGCGTAGCACATACCGTGCGCATTTCAATGGCCAGCGAGCAGTAACTTCATATCTGCGACTAATCACTATCTGTGTGACCTGAGTTACGCCGCGTTTTCTACGCTCGACGTCAGATGTAACAGGGCCTTTGGTATCTGCCATCTCGGCACCTCGATTCTCTAATAAATTCCAGTTAAGTAGTCAGGGCAGATCCCGTTGGCGATGGTTTATTTATGTTTCGAGGTAGGAGGACCGATGAGGTATTGGTGGTACGCGGGTGGCCTGCTACTTAAATAAGAATCAAGTTATTCTGCTCGTAACTTTTTATTTTACTTTGGGTGTACCTTGACTTCCCCAGTCAAAAGGTGGTCCAATTGTAAGTTGCCCGCAGCTGAACCGGACACCGGCGAGTTTGCAAACGCAAATTGCGGCGAATTATTATGCTCGCGCGTTGGTACACACGCTAATATCCGAACGAGCCGTGAAACTGGTTCGACGTCAGCGCAACTGCTGCCATTGAGCAAGCGCTGAGCGAGACTGATGTGTGCTCGTCTCCTCAACACATGTCATTATTAGGCGAAGCGTCGCAAAAGTGAATGTAGTTCTGTGCGTGTCTTGCATTGTGATTGGAAACTGTCAAAGCCCAGCGATAGCAGAAAGCAGAAGATGCCCTGGCTCTGTAGTACTGCTGCCGCTTCTGCACTAGGGAGAACGTTTTAGCATTTTTTGCATGAAATCCTGGTGGCAAGATTTTTTTTACGTTTACTTGAAGCATTTGACAACATTAACCTGGCACTCCTTGCTCTCGCAATATCCCCCGCCCCTTTCAAACTAAAGGTAACATTTTAAGCCTCGGCCAAATACTTCACTATACTCCGTGACACTAGTTGTGTGCAGTGCAGGCGAAGGCTACGCCAGCCGAGGAAAGAAACGGCGAGCATTAAGAAGGCGGGCACGGGAGAGGAGGGCAATGGAGGGCGAGGGGAGAAAGGGAGAGCACTAGGAACGTTAGAGAGGACCCTCTCCTGGCGTTTTCTTCGTCTGCACTGCACGCAACTAGTGACACGGAGTATAGGAGAATACAGGACACTCTCCTCATTTGCATCATAGACAGAACGACATTCCCGCCATAAACCACCTCTGGTGGCGTGGTTTATTTGATGACGTCTCTCTCCCCACCACCCCCTCTCTCGCCGCCAGAGCACTTGAAGGCGACGCCTTGGGATGCGGTGCCGTTGACGCTGCCGCCGTCACTCCTGTTTCCGCAGACCTTCGTTGTCGGACTTTTTCATGTAAATAATTTTATCTCAAATCGTAAAAGAAAAAAAATATGGGTCCTCAAAAAATAAAGAAAAACATATGTTGGTGGACAATGTGTAACTAAAATAGAACTACAAATTCGAACTACGGACTCTTTTTTTTGTTATTGAGTTTGTACGCGAACATACAGCACACGCACTGTTCGCTCTGCGCACAGTTGAAGAGTGGCTGGAAGAAAACATTCCGAGATATACAAAACTTGTCCACATCTCCGACGGGGAGGCTAGTCATTTCAAAAATAGGTTTGAACTGTACGTGATGGCGAAGAGACAAGAGGTGACCAAATTTATTATTTAAGCTACGAGACACGGCAAAAGTGCGTGTTATGGCGTGGGGAAAGTGCTCAAGCCCCTAGCCTCCTTGAAGTACCTCAGGTCGTGAGAACTGGAAATCATTGGAAGTGCTGATGATTTTTCTCGTGTATTGGTCCCCCGAAAGTGACTGGAATTGAACTCAACAAAAGTGAAGCAGCGTGCCTCGCCCAGTACCGTGTCACAGTAAAACAATTATGAAACTTTTTAGTCCGTTGGAAAAACATTCGATACTGCCACTTGTGAATGAAGGCTCAAAATAGAGAAATGTCTTTCCGGATTGTGATAAAAAAATAAAAAGCGAATCCTGAAGAGCAATGTTAACCTCACTTAAAATCACTTTTTTATCACCATAAACGTTACGGTGAGCTTGCAATACAAAAATGGTGTGCATTGTTATACATTTCCTGTTTTGATACGTATCATTTATTATAGCATAAAATAAGAAGAAAGTGAAGAAGTTTTAAACGAGCCTTGCGAGTATACGTGAAAATACGCCCGCATGAAAGAAGCAAAAATTTCGTACTTGGCCTTCTAGTTTTGTTAAAAAAATTTACCTCGCCCATTTGTTGCAGGTGATAGAGGTTTGTCAAATTTATTTTTCTTGCTTAATAAATAAAAAAGCCGTTTCAAGTTATTCAATGAAGAGTTATGAATCTTCGAATTTCATAAGTAAACTGGATAGGTGCATGAATATATTTTTTTTAATTATAACGTACCAGTCATGCCTAACATTTATTAAATTGTACTTGATGTATATTGCCACGCGCATCGGCGAGCGGACGCGTGCGTGGCCGAGTGGTTACCGCGCCTGGCTTTCGTGCGGAGGCCCAGGGTTTGAGTCCTGGGAGTTCCGCGTCTTTTATTTATTCTTTCAGTTTAATGTTCTGGTGAATTCGAGAACATTGTTGTTTATTTTAGGTTCGAATGTTCTACGCGTCGAACCTTTTACGCCGATTATTTCAGAAGCCCACGGGTGTTCATAAGGGGCTTCGCGTGGCGAGCCCAAAATCAGTCTCTGCCCCGGCGTTCGATCCTGGTGTCGCTGGCGTCGATCGCCCCAGCGATCGACGCCAGCGATACTGTGTTGTGATCTTCTGTTTTCTTTTTGTTTTGGTCACAAGCTCGCCCCATTAAACGTTTAAGCTTCCTCAGTTATTCCTCGTTCGTCATCATCGTAATTGCGCGACAATATATTCAATACTATGGTCTCGTTTCAAGCCCATATATATAATAATTACGTAAAAAGTTTTCGCAACGACCCAAATATTTTCGTATTTAAATGGAGGTAACAATATGGCCTCTTCTAACGCACTGCTTATTATGACGAATTCATATATGCCAAAGCAATTAATTTTATTGCGTATATAACAGCACATAAAAAACTTTTCATATAAAAATACGTAATTATTTTTTTTAAATGACGTCGAATTTTGTAATTTTTAGCGTTTCTTCTCAAGTTTACACTGTTGTTTCTTCTGTACAAACTATACCTAAAATTACAATTTTATAATTTTTAACTTGGCTTAGATACAAGCTTTTATTTGATATGTTTCTTACGCCATAAATAATTTTGAATCGAAAGCTAGTTCGATTGATACCAGGCCTATTATTGTCAAAGGTGTAAGATTCTGAAAACTTGTTCTAATAAAATAAATAACAAAAACTCACTTCTAGAGAATTTTAACCCTTCTATATGAAGTATTAAAGCAGTAAGAATTTAGAGGTTTCGAGACTCCAAATTGTGTCACTCATGAAAACTGCAAAATGGCAAGGCGTACCTTCTGCCCTTTCGAAGCCCAAGACTCAAGAACAAAAATGTTCCAGAGCTCTAATTTGCAGTTTTGTTCTAGTAACACCGTTTTTACCGACATTTTGTCTCCGATATTTTTTTATGAGACCTATCATTTTTTCTTGTGCGATTTTAGATGAAATCGCCCATGTACTCTCGGGGACTGTCCTGTATTCCCCCGGTAAAGTATTTGCGTCGGCTACGAAACACTACCTTTGTCCTTCCATTCCTTTCAGTCAGTCAAAATTATACATGGGTTGCACGTGACGTCATTCAAAGAGCGCTCCGATGACCACCAGAGAAGAGGGAAGAGGCGCTCTTATCAGGATCCTCTTTTGCGCCTCCCGGATTTACACAGACGTCGCTATTCTCCTCCCAGAAGATTATATAAGATTAACCTGTCACTCAAAATTCTTACAAAAGCAGCTTCCCTCTCCTCCTCTTACATGGTGGTCAAAAGTATGCGATGGGACGTCAGTGCAACCCATGTATAGAGGGAGCTTTGCTGCACTGTCCAGGTCTCTTCGACCTCGCCTTTTGTTAAGCCTCCCCACCTGCTTTTGTGTCTCTGTCTGGTTATGAGCGAGCGCGACGGCCGCTTTGAGGAAATTGGAGAGGTTGAGCGAAATGCGTGACCTCTCTCGTAGGACGCCTAGGACAAAAACACTTGAACAAAAATTTGTCACGTAAGTTGCTGTGACGCACTGCCATGATCACTGGGGCCGTAGTCTTCGCCCTTTGTAAAGGTATAGAGACGGGTAGAGGGCCACTTATGTCCGGTTTCTGAAACTAGCTCTTCAGTATTTTCCATGTTTTGTGCGGTCGCGTTCGTGATTTTTGTCGAAAACACAAGAAATACGTTCTTGCCACCTTTTCTGTGATGGCCATTTTCTTCAGAGGAGCCCATGGAATTGCTCTGGTGTGTTTGTTGGACGCGCTTCGAAAAGAAACTACTCTTCGGTGACAGGGAGGCTTCCCTTGAGTGTGGGTGACCTGCTCTTTCCTCGACCTTGTGCTTCTGTTGCTCTGCGTTGCACGAGTCGGATTATGCATCTATCACAAATTACATGGCATCGCTTTTTCATTAGTAAGTGCACTGCAAGTATGCTTCAGATACTACTCCTGCTTCATCTGAGTCCCGTCGGTCATTCATGTTTTATTAATGAGTTTAGCTCGTCATGAATGCAGGGTTAATTATATTTAATAATTTGCTTTTTGTTTTACGGAAATATCACTTTTGAAAGTGTGTCGAGAATAAGTTCTGCCTATTGACAGTTGTTTAATAAACTCGTGGGAGCGATCAAAAACAATTTGGCTTGTCAGTGTAATCATTTGGCGAAACAACAGTACGCCAATACCTGCACGATATCGAGTGGTGGTGCAAGACTAGACATTCGGCCGATATTGGAACCGATTTTCGGTGGTACTGGCACGACACTGCCAAGTATCGCCGCCGTGCTTGGGAACAGAGATGTTGATATCTGACCACCGTGTTTCGAACGGTTATTTCATTTAATTTTGTTCGGGAGTGTGTTAACGCGCACTTTTGTGGCACAAGACAAATGAGCTTCGTCAGGCCTCTGGGGGATTTCTTGACACGTATTTGGCACTCCACTGGGTAGCTAGAGAAAAGCCGACGTTTTGCATGACCCGAATCTCCACATTAGGATTTATTTTGGCACTTATGGCTCAAGTCTGACACTTTCTTTGGCGCTCCAGTGGCGGACCAGAGAAACCCAAACTTTGATGCATCCGAGAATCCCAAAATTAGGTTTTCACTTTGGCAGTTATGGCTCAAGTATGTTACTTAATTTGGCACTCCTGTGGCAACTAGAGAAAATCCAAACCTTAGAACGTCCAAAATTTACTAAATTAGATAATACTTTGGCCGTTATGGCCCAAGTATATCACTTATTTTGACACACATGGCGGAACAAAGAAAACCAAAACTTTGGCATGTCCGGATTCTCCAGATTAGGTTTACTTTAGCGGTTATGGATTAACTATGGCATTTTATTTTGCACTCCTGTGGTGTACCAGAGAAAAGCCACACTTTGGTGCGTCTGGAATCCCCAAATTATGTTTAATTTGAAAGTTATGGCTCGAGGGTGGCACTTTGTTTTGGGGGAGGATACCTGGGCACTCCTGTGGCAGAACTGAGAATAGCCAAACTTTGTCGTGCCCGAGGATCACCCAACTGGAGCTAGAGCTATAGTTGGGCCATGTATTTTGGCTCTGAGAAGCGCCATGGAGCAAAACCAAACTGAGCCCTTAGGTTTGCCACATTTTCGCTCAAATTGGACGTTTCTCTGCCGTGCTACCTAGGTCTTTTCGTAGATTAACTGTGTGATATATTATTTTTGGTATTTTGATATTTAGGGGCACTATACGTTTTCGTAACGAAAGACTTGAATGAGTTAACAATTAATAAGCTAGTTTGAACGAGTTAACCTGATACAGTTTCAGTAAACGCATATGGAGCTCTCATAAAATAATACACATTTTAGCCATTCTTATTCGTATATGAAAGTTATTCAGAGGCTGCTCAAATTGTGGCGGTACATATATGGAGCTCCGGATTTCAAAAGGGTGATGGTCATTTTTTTCTCATAATGACTGGAATTATGAATACTTTCACCTAAATCGAACAAATTCTAAATATTCCGTTTTTGTTTCGGGACTACAGAAAAATCTTTGTAAATTACATATTTCATACAAATAATTCCGCTAATTTCAAGTTTCTGAAAATTCTCGTTGGCTTCTTTCATCAGCTCTACACCTACACTGGCGGAACCACAAAAGTCATTCGGTTTGTAAGCATACTGTCTTTTCCTTCCAGAATCCAATCGCTATTATTGTTGCCACATTCATACTTTCATATTGACCGTGAAATTTTGCCCTCCTGTGAAATATAAAAACATTTAAATGACCCGTTATCCTTTGCCAAAACACCCATAAATAAAAAATTTGTGCATTTCCATATTTTGCGGAGTATCGTTATAGATATTAGTTTTCTATGTGGTTTTCATTTTTCGGACAGTTAAAAATATTATATTTTCGTCGAGTTGGATTTTAGAAATGTATACAGTATTAGTGAACAGTTGCTTATTTATATCGCATTGTGATGCGGGTAGAAATCATTAAAATAAGAACGATAACATTCGTTGACAAATATGATTTGTTGCACAGGTATCTGAAATTGATATTTAAATTTTTGTTCGTACAAAAAATTTTCTTCACAAAAATCAAACGTCAAAAAGTTCCCTCCCCCCAAAAAAAAAAAACGAAAAAACCTCTTGAGATACGCAGCTGCGTGAAAATAATATAGCAACGAAACCCACTTTTTAAGTGGCATTTTTAGTCATATAATATAAATATTGCACGCTATGGTGCTCACATTATACCTCAACGTTCTTTAGTATTGGTTCAATTAACTTCAAATATATTACGTAAATAAAAAAACGCTAGATTATAGCCTTATACGGCTCTGTAGTGCATGGCAGACCGTATGAACAAATAATAGTTAATCGTTCAATCGTCGCTACGTGAAAAACCCTGACGTTTTCATAATTCGCGCTGTATTTGCCATGTCATCAATTACCCTTTTACTTTATGGCGACAATCCTAACATCATTTGATATTGCATAACTTACATTTACATAACTATTCGCAATTCATTTGATCAACACAGGCCCATGGACAGACACTATCGCAATCTTGAGTAAAATCAATATATTGAAGGCTGGAGAAATCTCATATATGAAACCGAAAATGCAACGATTTAAATATTATGAGAATGCTATATCAATGTGATTAAATATTTTGCTCCAAACATTACATGATACAATATTTTTGAAGACGCCGGATGAAGTCTCATGAGGCCTTTTTTAGCTTCTGAGAAAACGTGACACAGATATGAATAAGCACCTGTGTTGCACTGAAAAAGGCAAATAATCAAGAAGCAAACTCGTGAGACGTTTCTTATCAGGCCTGACATCACGGAAATGTTTCTTTATTTTTAATAATCCTAAAATACATTTTCTACATTTTAGTTCACTGTGTAATGGGTCGTTATATATTTAATGTGGTAATATTTGGAAGTTCTCATATATGAATATTCTCAGTTCTGTAAGCGCTTGATGACATAAGCGCGTAGTAGAGTGTGTTGCTTGTTAACAAACCCTGGCTTGCCAAGAGGACCGAATGATGATATTTTTTTGTTCTCCTTAAATGAGCTAACCTGGTCCTTTTTCTAAATCTCTTGGTATTGTATTTCTATGCGACCTACCACTATATTCCTCAACTCAATGGAGCTCATAATCCTACCACCGTTTCATACCCCACGAAATGATTGTTGTCACAAAGCCGTTGTCCCATTTTGTCAGTCTCATTCATTTTCTGCATCATTCATTCCTAGAACTTCCAATGATAGGAATCGCTTAACTGCATCACTAACGTAAATTATTGACTACACTCTTTTTGTACTACTATAGTTAACTACCAGTTCCGTATTGATTGAGTACATTTTGATGTCATTCATAATGTGCCTCACTTTTTTATTTATTTCCCACTCCCCTCTGTAACTCCTCAGTAGCCTAAAGGTAAGATAAATAAACAAATAAATAAATAAAAAGTGTTCTCTCCGCGAATAGAATGTCTAACTATTCAAAGCTTTCTTAGGACATGACAGTCAAAACTTTTCTTCATACCTTTCGCTGAACTTCGCCAAGTTTCCGGAGATCGTGACAGATGTTAGCCTGGGAAACGTTTAACAGGAAAAATCGTTTCCTTCGGTATATATAGTTCATAGTCAGGATTATCACTAAACACATGGGAAGAGTAAAAGCTGCAATTAAAATTTCATATTTTTACTTTTTGCAGGAGATCCTATTACGCAGCATCAAAATATTTCACAGAGAAACAACCAAATGGTTTATTCATACGCGCCTTTTCTAAGGTGGGCATTGTGAGAAGAAGCAAGAGACTGTCTCAGTGAATGCTTATGGCATGAACGCCCTCGCAGATGTGGAATCGTAGCTGTACAGACATTTTCTAATTATAATACAAACGCCGACAATAACATGCATTTTAATTCATGTAGATAAATGTCAAAATATTAGGAATTAAGTCTCCCGTGCGACTATAATGTTCTTTTAGTTGGCATTGTAATTAGCTTTACGAATACATGGCGCCTCTTCCACCCGAGAGTGCTTAGGTTTGATTTATTCCAGCTGCTTTATGTACCAACATCACATTAATTCAGATAATAATAAAATAATTATTTAAAAAGGGGCTGCGCTTTTTTTATTGTTAGATGAACAAATACAGCTCGCTCCAGAGTGACATCAATTAAGTGAATTTATGCGGACTCTAAATCACTATATCTATGTTTTTTTTATTTTCCCATGATAGAACTCACTTCGTCGTAACGCAGATGTGTTTTCATATAGCACTCGCTGTGCACACACGTGGCTAGTGCCGTACTGCAGAAGAAACTGTAGAAGCGACGTGTTCAGATGTACAATACCCACTTTTTTATGAAGTTTGACTGAAGTTTGTAAGAGTCTTTAGTTAGACGAAAGAGTGTGGTTTTAATGTTTCTCAAAATGTTTTAAGCTATGTCAAACCAAGTAGCACGAATCGAATAATTGCTAGTGTGTAGTTAAAGATGAACATATGTAAAATTAATATACCCAATACGAACATATAAAGTAAGATATAGGTGAGGAGATGAGGGGATTATTTACGCCATACAAATTCATATATTTGTTTTGTTTGGATTATTATTACAAGTAAGGTGTGTGTTCATGTTGATTTCTCATTTGCTGCTGGGAAAACAGAAGACTATGCAACACCTGGATTCTGTTTTTAGAGCGCAGCTCCCAGGCACCCGTTTCCGGGTTTTGTGGTGCCGGCGTCGACGTGACCGCGCCAAATATAGCGGAACAATACGTGATATAACATCAACATCAATCCAATTTCCTGTTACGTTACCTCAACACCAATTCAATTACCCGCTAGATATAGCGGGAAATTCAGTTTCTCTGCCAGATTTAGAGGGAAGATTGACGACACGTGACATCAACACCAATTCAGTTCAAATTTTCGAACAATAAATTAAATTGTGTCCAATTGTTTCTGCTGTAAAGGAATAGTGCGAGTCCGCTGGGTCACCTTAAGCCGTCCGGGTAGCCAGGTCCGGATCGCGTGACGAACTTCGATGTGGGAAGCTGGGTGGCTCTGGTCGGAGATGAAGCA
The DNA here is from genome assembly GCA_037355805.1 of Ixodes ricinus. Taxonomy (NCBI): domain Eukaryota; kingdom Metazoa; phylum Arthropoda; class Arachnida; order Ixodida; family Ixodidae; genus Ixodes; species Ixodes ricinus. The sequence goes on along the minus strand of JAZHYW010010003.1, from coordinate 23,744 downwards.
GCTTCCCTTGACCATCCACGACTAGATCGGGTAATCCTGGAAGTTACATTTCAATAAACAATTTAATACTTTCGTAGCGAATAAAAATACATAAGCGAAATCATACTGCAATTGGTACGTTGCCCTGTACGGGGTTGGAAAGGAGGTGTTCAGTTGTTAGCTTATCCAAGCTGGGGAGTTCTTTTGCTCGGGGGATTGAGTTTCTATTACGGGGACATTGTCCCTCGGAGTTGTTCGACCGGGTCCTATTCCTGAGCGTCAGCTCTGAGCTCCGGTGAAAACTGAAAGCGCCTGCTGCACTTCCACTAAATATCCCTCGTTGGCCCATCCCCTTTTGGTGGAGCGGAGAGTCCTCGACACGTCGTCAGACAGGCGTTTACCACTGGCTGAAAGGCCACATACGATCGGCTAACGCTCTCACCGTAGAGCAATTACTTACATTCCCGCGTGAGATCCCGCGATTTGCGTATATCTTACGGCCAAAGGTCTGGCCGGTTCGGATGCAAGAAATTTATATCCCTAACACACAAGATGAGTCAGAGAGCCGACCTCGGTGTGGAGGATAGCGCCGACCGGGCTACCCGGTCATTCATTCCGCGTGACGCGGTCTGAGGTTGCTCTTCTACCTAGCCCCTAACATGCGGGCGGAAAAACCTGCACCGGTGTAAACAGTGCCAGCCAGAACAACCGCGTTCTCCCGGCCCGAAACACACGTTCCGATTGTCTCGGCAGAAAACGCGCGCTCCGAACTTAGCGTCGTAAAGTACGCCTGTCTCTCGAGGTCGCCCACCACGTGAAACCAAGTCTTTCTGGATGATCTGGCGCTAAGGACCTTCCGCGGAACCCTCGTCGATCCTAAGAGAAATCAGCAGACCATGAAATAAATAACCCTTTTTTCCCTCTACCACAGACTAACAGGCAAGTTACCGCTATGTGGCTTCAAGCAAGAAGCCTTGACCCGAGGCGGAACACGCATTTTTTTCACGCGACACTGCACATATTATTTCTAGCGGATGCTATAGATTGTGTGATAAAAGTGTGCAGGAAACAGAATGTCTTGGAAATCTCACGGCAGCTTCTTTTTCGTGACATTACCACGGCAATCCCGTGAAAATCTTACTTGTAGAAACTATGCAGCCACTTTCACTTCTGCCAAAAATCCGAGCTTAGAAGTATTCCGAGATTACTCCTTTCTAACATACCGGACAGAGAATTCGCCTGTCTGTTCCGTATAACAGTATGCTAAATGAGTGGTTCTGATCCCGCGTAAATCAGAAGTGTGAAACTAATTGTTTAATAGTGAATTGCACTGGTAGATCCGGATCGGTTCCCAAAAACCTTGAGGGAGCGGGAAAACTTCTGTGTGGCTCCCGCTCCAAATCGACGAGCGGATGAGGAGACGCATTTTAGGAGCGATCCGCCGGAGACGGCCTGTCGTTCAAATTGACCGCTGCTTGAACCTACCTGACCTCAAACTTGACAAACTGGAAAAAAAAATTCCAACGACCAATCACTATGCCACTGTCCACCAGCAGAAGAAACACGTGACACGGCTCGAGCGGATTATCCAAACCACTCAATCTGTGTCAGGAAGACATTCAGCTACAGCGAAATTGCTCTCTACAGCTGAGAGACGAGTCGCCCGTTGAGGCCAGTGTTGCGGAGTTGCCACTCTGGAGTTGGAATGATTCCGGAATCATTCCAGCATTTTCGTGACCCCGGAATGGAATGGGAATGGAATGGCGGCAACGTTGAGGGGAGTGGAATGGGAATGGAATTAGATGCCTTTCGCCCGGAATAAAATGGAAATGACATGAACCCGTTTTTTTTTTGTTTTCTTTTTTAGAAATAAAATGAGCGGGAATTTGTTAGCCCGCGTGGAGCCCTAACAAACAGACTTATACGCAGACATGTACGTAACGCGTTACAAGTAACGAGTTACTTCTAGCTAGTTACTATTTTCGGTAACGAGTAACGTATTTTGTTACTTTTGTAGAAAAGGAACGAGTAACGTACCTAGTTCCTTTTAAGGCACAAGTAAGGAGTAACGGTATTTCGTTACTTTTGAGGAGTAACATGTACAACACCGCTTAAACGGCCTTGTTTTTATTCTCAAGATGAGTATGCGTGTATTGTGAGAGCGGTAGGTGGGCAACCCGAAAAACAACTCAACAGTATGACAGTATAGCAACGTTTATTGTTGAACACGTCAGTCTAACAGTTCGACTGACGTGCCCAGCGATAAACGTTGCCGTACTGAACTCTACAACTGGGAATGTCCTTTACCCAGCGAACACAACAAAGGCCCGTTCACACTATTGCGACTGAGTACGACCGAGAGAGACCAGACCGGTTTTAAGCCTTTTGCGACTTCTTAGGACCGGACGCGCACAGCGGAGCTGGTCCTAAGAAGTCGTAAGAGGCTTAAAACCGGTATGGTCTTTCTCGGTCGTACTCGGTTGCAAGAGTGTGAACGGGCCTTAAGGTTCATTGGTTGAACCTTCCAGAACCGAGTGCGGACCGAATGTAAACCCGGAGGTTGCGAACACGGGAAGGCACAAACCCATTACCCGCTGTCCTCAATGAAGGCGCAGTTCCCGAAGATTCACCAGCTCTTCCTGATGCACAACACTGCCGTTCCTTCGAAGCGCGTCCGTACAACGACTCTTCAGCGTCGCCGGAGATGTGTTTTCAAGGAAGCGAGGAAACATAACTGATGAAAACTTCGAGAGGCAGCTACTACTTCAGTGCAACGACTACTAAAAAGAAAATAATAAACCATGAAACAAAAACACTTGTATCAAAGTAACGTCAAAGTAACGTGAAAAGTAACTCGTTACTTTTGAGGTAACTCACGCGTTCCTTTTGAGAATCGGTAACGGGTAACGTATTTAGTTACTTTTTGAGCGAGTAACGAGTAACGGTGTTTAGTTACTTTATTGGGGTAACGTGTACGTACATGTCTGCTTATACGCAAAAAAAATGCAGTACAAAAAACAAGTGTGAAAGCAAAGAGCAGGGGGGGGGGGGGGGTCGGTGGCGCCTTTCGCGGACGCGTAGACGGGCTTCACTGGCATTACACGAGAGCGAAACAAGAAACCAAGCACCAATCAAAAGAAACTAAGGGAGCGGCATATAAACCGCCATGCACGGCTCCTCTACGGCTTCTCTACGGCTCCTCATCGTCCCTCTTGTGTTTTTTTTTTTTTTTTTTAACGGCATGAAGAATGTACACGCGCACAGACTGAGATTTGAAAGCGGGGGCGACTCATAACTCGCAGAGCTCTGATAACTCGTTGACTAGCGCGCCGCCGAAAGATGATCAGTTATTGTTTTCTTATAGTTCGAGGAGCGTTGCTTTAGCAGGCGGCGGCCAACCCTGCTGCCTTCCACGTTCATTCGCGCGCACTCCTTTGAAGTGCGAAATCTGGGTATGCTTCGGCATTAAAACAAAACAAGCGAAATTCACTTCTCCCTTCTCCTCTTGTGCTTTGCTCCGACGGTTGTTTTTTCATACTGCATTTTTACCTGTAAGTCCGCCTTTTACTTGGGCTTTCTTCCGATGCTTGTTTTCTGTGTTATATGTTTTACAATCAATTGGGTTAGGGTTACAAGCAAGCTAGCGGATTTCCGCTCATTTTCTTAGACTTTAGTCTCTGCATACTTCGTTTCACCTTGCGATGGACCGCTGCGGACGCTACGAGTCACCTCAGGCAATCCAGCACCATGAGCGGGGACTACACGCACGGCGCTGTGCCCTGGGGTCACGTGACACTCAGAAGGCACTGGATTGGTTTGGATGGCACTCGTGCTATCTGTTGTGGTCCATCGTAAGGTAAAGTAGAGTATCGTCAGCGCTCTTTTCGCGTGACCGAACTGAATAGACCTGCAGAAAGAAAGACGACGCGCGACCGTTGCTGCGAGGGCCACTGAGAAGGAGAGCTGGAGGCTAGCTGCTACTGAGGTTTTGGCTTCCATCGACGCCGGCTGTGCACCCGTCGCCACAACGCGAACAATCTGACGCAGAGACAGAAAAATGAATCGGTTGGTACCGTCTGCTGCCTGAACCCGCCGCTCGATCAGCGCGAAGAGGAACATCACAATTCGGACGAGAGGACAAGAAAAATACAGATCGAGTCATGGCATCGTGGAAGACATTTTTCAACATTAGTGGCGAAGAAAATAAACAAGCTCCACGCTGCAAGTTTTGCAACGAAACTATACACGGTGCAGTCGGCGTGTCATCGAACTTTATGACCCAGATGATCAACAAATGACAAGTATTTTATAGGGCTGGGCGTCGAATAAAAGTTGTAACCCGATTAATCGCCACCCTTTAATCGATTAATTAATCGATTAATCGGTCTCGCTAATTTCCATGCATAATATTTTTAAAAAGTCAAAAATTAATATTTGTTTTCTGTTTTTGCGTTTGCTGAATATGAAATAAAGGGCCTAATACGCAAGTTTTATTATGAATCAACCTTGACGTGTAGTTAAGAACAGTTCGGAGGCACTCACACATTATTACTTCAGCTGCATGAGGTAAAAGGTTCGTTGATATTATCCGGCAAAAGCGACCTCCTTTGATTGTTCCCACCATAGTCTCTCTCTGCTGCACCAAACGGACACTCATTTGGCGTTGAAGTTGCCGGGACACGTGTAACCTTCTGCACTTGTGAGGAGTTACAAATCTTCCTCCTACAGTTCACTTTCGGCTAAATTTTGACCTAAAGTTTGCCCTTCATAGAAGTGTTCTCGTCCACGTCTGTGTGGTGAAACCGTTTACTTTTTACTTTATTTTGGTTCGTTAAAATATTACTGATTAACCGGTTAAAAAATTAATCGCGATTAAAGCATTAATCGATGAATTGGTAGGTTAATCGATCAATTGCCCAGCCCTAACAAGTAATAAACCGATAACGTCCGTATAAAGAACGAACCACAATGAACAAACGTATATTTGAGCCCAGCACACGTTCTATTGAATGCCTGGAAAACACATAAAGAATTGAATTGAATATGATAAGAAATATCGAGATTCGTAAAGCAAGCGTGAATTTATGCGTTTTAAAACAGGTTGCGTGACATGGCCTATAGGGCCCTCATGCTGCGCCATAGAAGTTGCACTTTGTCAGAGGATGTGATCTTGCCGCTGTGCATGAAGTCGGTTCCAGCAGCGTACTAGCCGTGTTGCTGTGCACGTGTTTGAAGAATACAGTAATATAGCTTATTTCGGCGCCACGCACGAACTGGATATTTTTATGGTCTTATCAAACAAACACGCTGGCCGCGTATGCCCTAAAAGACAAATGCAAAAAAAAATGAGTGGATTTAAGTATTGCTGTTTGTTGCGAGCCAATTGGTCGCGAGACCGATGTCTTAAACAAGCATCGACATATAAAGGGCTTTCTCGATGTTTGCAGTACAATGTAAACAAACACATTGTGCCACCAGCGCTTCTGAAGTAATTACTTTTTTTTCAACTGTCTATGGCATGGTTTGATAATGTCAGCTGTACGCTGCTCATGCCGGCAACACAGTGTAGCTGTCAAGTGCCAGTTTTTACGTTTAGGAATTAGAGGAATGGAATGGAACGATTCAGCCATTCCAGGAGTGGGAATGGGCCCAGTGTTCCCATTCCTAGGAGTTGAAAGGAATTGAATTTTCGAAAACTCTAATTCCCGGAATGGAATGGGAATGGAATGGGGGTGCCCATTCCGCAACACTGGTTGAGGCAGACTAAGTTCAGGCTGTATGAACATACAAATTTCAGAGAGGAATAGGTGCGCGTTCATCACCTTCCCACGCATTTCGCCGCCCCGGAATGGTGGAGCACGCTCACTAATCGCCAACGGAGAAGCGCAGATTGCAGGAAAGACATCAATAAACTCACAGACGTACCAAGCTATCACTTAAACGGTCGTTGCATAGTTTGCGCTGACTTTGCTGCACAAAAAAACAGCGGTCACATACAATCTAGAAAGGTAATCAATCAGTTGTAGCGAAATAAACCCGCCAGACCTTGCGTCTGCTTCTTTCTTCAGATTTTTGTTCTTTCTCGTTGTTCCTATAGGAGTTGCAGATGTCAGAACTTAAGAATTTTCACCCTGTGATGATTCAGCAGGGCCGAGTAGACAAGTCCGAATCTTACGGTCGACCTGGCCAAAGTCCATGAAGACCAACGGAAGGATGCAGGCCTTCAGGCAATAATTGAGGAGCTAGGGAACGGAACACGCCTCACCCACGAAAACTCTTTCGGCTTGGATTGGGTGGGAACACGGTACAAACGCAGCCGACCTACGAGGAAGGGGCGTCCGGCTCGTGTGGTGTGGCAGAGAGTTTTCGTGCCGAATACTTATGTTCCCACTCCCTTATGAGCATTTCATGACAGGCGTATTCTGGGAATTTCGGATAGGCGAAAGCATAGAAAAGAGTAGAGAGGTACTACCACTGGCCTTGCATTGGACAAGAGAGCGCAAAATGTTTAAAAATCGGACGCCGGCTTCGGAACAGGTTTTCTCCGAGGTGCCCTTACCTTTCGAAAGAACCGCTATACATATCATGGGTCTTCTGCCCACTACTACCAGTCGAAACAAATTCATTCTAGTATTTCTGGATCACCTAACAAATTACAAAGAAATGGTCGCACTTACGGATCACAACGCCGACACGGCCGCACGTGCTCTTGTGGAAAAGATAGTGCTCAGACACGGCGTCTCCGAGCAGCTCTTAACGGATCAGGATGGCAACTTTGTATCACGTCTTATTTTTGATTTGCAAACAGCAGAATACGCTCTATTACCCCGCATGTAACTGGGCTGTAGAGAAATTGAATCAAACAGTATCTGGTTTTCTGTAACACTACGTTTCTCGGGATCAACGCGACTGGAATGTGTGGCTACCCTGCACAGTGTTCTCGTACAATACTGAGATTCAGAAGAACTGATGATTATAGTCTTTCTTTTTTTCATTATTTCTTGAATTTGCAGGCTATGGCAGGCAGGGCGGAAGATGAAAAAGGAATTTCTGCCTGACGAGACCTTTCCGCCCGATACAGCTGTACAGCAACTGTTCGGAATCGGCAGCAACAAACACAACAGCTGCCAAAAAACACGAAACATTGCAAAAAATCCAGGTGCCCGCAGCCACTGCAGCACAACCCAGGCACCAAACACCCACAGAGTCATAGGCAAGAACACAGCACCTACGCCTCCCCTCGAAAACAAGAAATAAAAGGTAAAAGCAATAAAAGCAATCACAAGCCACGTACAGATCGACACAAAAACAAAACTTCGAAAGAAAACAAATAAACTCCGCGCAAACCAGTGAACACACATATTGTAACTGTTGCTCGGGCGCTAAGAGATTCCACTTGGAATGTCATAGCCTGGGACACGCTAAGAGATTCCATGTAAGACAGAAACGGTACTGCGACAAGCGCTCGAATGAGCCGATTTGTCAAATCGGCGACCAGGTCTAACTTCAAAATGTGCAATGTGTTGGCGAAGAAGCACAGTTCAAAGTGGAAGGGAAGCTACCGGGTGTCAAAGCGTCTTTCTACAGTTGTCATCTAGAACCAAGGAGACCATTGGGGGTCCACCGAAATCGTCCACGCGAACCGCCTTAAGCGCAGAGCACGACATTAGGCCGCCGTGCGGCGTCATGGGGCATGGGAAAAGGATTGCGGACGTTCAGCGAAGAGACGATCAGCCTGGGACAGAGCGCCGACCGAACGAGGATCCGTTGTTTCTCTAACATCGTGCCGTGGGTTCTTTTCCGCATTATGTGATGGGGACGAACACTTCTCGCGATCCGCTGAAATGACGACAGAAGACGGGTCCACGTACGTCGAGGCGTTATCCTCGCTGATTGATGCCTCTATTGATGTTAACATGGATGCGGGGCTCGCTATAAAACTGGACACGGTTCTAAGTCGTGTGTCAGCCTCAGCTACAGATGCGGTATGTCCTTCAGTCTAACTTATTTCGCCATGCTGATACACTATCGGGAGTAAAGTTGGGCTCGGTACAGACTAATCTAAAAGAGTTTCGCTATTTTTATACGAGCATGCGTATTCCTTGGGACATGGTGTGCGGGTACCGGAACGTGGAACGTTTTGGTGTGTGTCGTTTTATGGTGCTGTAGTGTTGTTTACAGAATCGTTTTGCCGGGTGCATGCAGCACTTTGATATACTTATTCAAACACATGCGGTGCTGCGCACCCTATTGCGTGAATAACCAGACGTGGTGAAACTAAATGTTCAGGGAATATTTAATTGTTGAAGGGCGAGTGTGATGATTCAGCCGGGTCGAGTAGGCTCGGCTGACATTCATCGCCTACGGTCAGCCACAAGTGCACGTACGAAACAACAGCGCGGCGCTACTGAGTCATTGAGACATGATCTCGTCGTTTTCGTCTCGTCGACTTCTATGGAAGATCGGGTTTCAGTTTTCTGCCGAACAACCGCAGCTTCCAGCTCAAAGGTATACATCGGCGCATAGGACTTCGTAGAGAACACAGGGGAAGGGAAACATAAACAACGAGGCCCTTCTCTTTCTTGCGAAGGAAGAGAGGAGAGGGACAGTTGAGCATCGATGAACGAGAGATGCGGACGTGTCCAATACGAGGAGAAGTACAAAAGGATTACGGCAATCAAGAAACACGGAGTGAAGCCCTGCTGTGGACACCTGCCTGTCAGCAGCGAACGACAGGGTCACTCGTCACCTGCTCAGGCTGCAAGAGAACGACTGCAAACGTGAGCCAGCACAAAAAAGCCCTTTATGAATATGAAGTAATTTTCAACAAGCTCCCTGGTCTGTGATCTCCGAATTCCTAATCTCAGGGAAAACCACTGTATTGGTCATCTGTTGCATTGTGGGAACCCGATCTTCTATAGAAGGCCTCGAGACGATGATGTCGGGACTAAGTCTCAAGGGCTCGGTGGCGCCGCGCTGTTATTCCATGCGGGCACTTGTAGCCGACCGTCGAGGTTGAATTCGAACTGGGTATACTCGGGCCAACTGAATCAACACACCCTCTCTACTCCCTCAACACTGCGAGGTAGCCGCGTACGAGACGCAATGCTCGCACCGCACGCACTGCCCGACCGCAAAGGCTCGGCCCGCGACGCGCATGCTCATTGGCGCGCTGAACTTGACTTCCGGCAAAATAATCCGATGTCGCGGCGCGGTCTAAAGCGTCCAGGAGCTGGCGCGGCCACAAATGTGGGAGTCAAACATGACCAACCTGGGCCGGATCGGCCAGAGACTCAAAGTCTGCGGGCGGAATTCACCCTAACAAACACGTGTCGGAGTCCCGATCACCGAAACTTGACTCGGCGGAAGCGGTTGTCTCTGATGATCCTTTCCCTGTCTAACCTTCAGATAAGAGTAGCAAAAACCCTGTGAAACTTTTGGATGTTGGTACTCTGACATGCAAGGGCCTGCAAACATACCACAGGTTTCGATGCGAGCAAGTTGTGGCACGCTTTCACGAAAGAGCAAAATAGATAAATAACGATTAGCCCACTTGGTTGTCGTCATTTTTAAATATTTCAAAACCTGTGTTCAATAGAGTTCACTTTTTTTGTGATCTTGAAGCGGCACTCTGATATAGGTTGTCTTTGTGCTAGTTCAGCTAATGCTCGCGAAGGAGAAAAGTTCTTAGGTCCATAATCTGGGCAAGATCCCACGACATTTTTCCCAGTTGACTGCGGCTCCAGTGGCTTCATAACACTCGTTTGTGACTTCCGCAGCTCTAGCTATACTTCTTTATCACAACAAAATACCGAAACGTCATCGGCATATCACGGCCTTTTTACATCGGCCGTGTTTAGGTGTAGCGCTGAATGCGTTCGCAGGCTCAAACTTTCAAAACAGAAGGGTTCTAAATACAGTGCAAACGATAGTGACGATTGGGGACAGCAGTGTCGCGCTGATGTATGAACTTTTATGCATCTTGTTAAACTAACATTCATGACCAGTCTGGTACCACAGGCGTTATAGGCCCCTGCAACGTTACTAGAACAACTCAGTTGGGAAACTGCCATAGAGCCTGCTTTGAAAAAGTGGCTCCGATCCGTACTCGAGTCAGTCAGTCAGTCAGTAAACTTTATTGAACCATAAAATCAGATCATAAGATCTGATACGAGGGTTCGTTTAAGGGGGGATGGGGATGGGGATTCTTCGCATTCTTAGCTTCGACTTGAGCTTGCACTCAATTTCTTGCACCCATGAAACGACTGCAACCTGAATGGTGTAGTCTTCTGCCACCAAGATCCGTTCCCAAACAGGGGAGTCGCCTTCCTCTAGTATGTCTCGCAGGACAGTAGGCAGGGGGTCTCTGGGCATTCCCAGTAGGTATGCCGCCAGGACCCGTCCGCGAAGCCGCATTCTTCACAATTTCCCTTGAAGAGATCTGGCCATGATCTTCTCAGGGTTCGGGGAGTCAGGGAGTTGCGGAGCAGTAGACGCCGCCACGTAGATTCTTGAAGTCGGGTGAGCTTCTTGTGAGGCTCGCCCAAAATCTTGCGCCGAATCTTGAGGTTTCTGAGGATCTCATTATATGTTACGGGACCCCGCGTGAGTGGTGAGGCCCCGTAATTGTGGTCTCCGTCGGTGGTGGGGATGCCCATCCCGCCATTGGTCCGGATGTTTTGCGCACGGACCACTAGCGAGTGAGCCCCCTCGTTGCCAGAGTGACCCGAGTGGCCGGGTACCCATGTCAACGAGTAGCTGGCTTCTTCCTTTGGCGTCGTCTTCAGTAATAGGTTCCGTGCAGCAGGTCCGGCTTTACCGTTGCTCAGGTTCACAATGGCCGATCTTGAGTCAGATGTGATGGTGGCAGGGTGGCCCTTTGCTGCGGCCAGGTTCAGGGCCAGGGCGATCGCCGCCTCTTCTGCCTCGTCGACGTTGCTCGCTCGTACTGATGCGGTGGTCGTGCAGTTAACGTTGTACACGGCCACCACGCACTTGTTTTCTTCGGAGGGGTATGTGCCGGCGTCTGCGTGGTACACGTGTTCTTGACCATTATGTAGCGTGTCCAGTGCCCTGGCTCTTGCTTCTCTTCTTCCTTGTCCCTCGCGGAATTCATGTTTTTGGGCAGCGGGATAACTCTTAAAGCCCGGTGCCATGTTGCTGGGATCGGTTTCTGTCTGACTTCTTTCTTCGATTGCTTGACTCCGATGCGCTGCAGAGTGATGAGGCCTGTTGCAGTTTTCGACAGGCGCTGTTCTTGCGCTGTCCTCTGTGCTAGTCGCATTTCTTCGAAAGTGTTATGAAGTCCGAGTTGTTCCAGCGCGTCGTTTGGTGTGCACGTTGGTAGACCAAGGGCGGTCTTAAAGGCTTTCCTGATAATTGTATCTAGAGTCTTGATTGTCCCTTCTTTCAGGTTCATGTAAGGTGCCGCATACATGATTCGACTGAGCACGAATGCGTGAACTAGTCGGCAAGTCCCATTCTCTTTGAGTCCGTAGCTCTTGCGGGACACACGTCGAACTAGTCGGGCGAGGTTGTCCGCGTGCTTCCTGATGTACTTGATGATACTGCTCTGCTCGTTCTTCATAGAGATTATCATTCCGAGAACTCGTACATTGTTTGTCCTAGGAATGTCTATTCCTTGCGTCTTGAGGTAGAACTCCATTTCCTGCTGGTAAGCTTTGTGTTTGGGGGGTCGGACGAGTAGTGCCGACTTTTCGGTGGCGCATTCCAGTCCGATGGCTTTAGCTTCTTCCCTTACAATGTCCGTCCCTAACTTTATGGCTTTGCCCATGTAGGGGGATGGGTGGTTGGTCCAAATCGTAATATCGTCAGCGTACAAGGCGTGCTGCAGGCCTCCAACCTGTTCCAATTTTCTCGACATGGGTATCATTGCCAGATTAAACAGTAGCGGGGAAATGACTGCCCCTTGTGGCGTACCGCATCCGTTGTTGATGTTAAAGACTTCCGAAGTTTCGCCTTCTAGTTGGATGCTGGCTGTGCGGCCAGACAGGAAAGAGCGGACGTAGTTAAAGGTCCGCTCTCCCAGCCCCATCTCGGAGATTTGGTTCAAGATTGCCGCATGGGATACGCGGTCAAAAGCCTTCTTCAAATCGAGTACGGCGAGTGCGGTCCAATTTCTGCTTTCATTCAGCGGGTCTTCTTTAAGTTGAATGAACACGTCTTGCGTAGAAAGATGTTTTCTGAAACCAAACATTTGGTGCGTGAATAAATTTTGCTCCTCCATGTATTCTTGTACTCTTGTTTGAATGACGCGCTCCAGTAGTTTGCCCACGCACGACGTGAGTGAGATTGGGCGCAGATTCTCCAGCTTGAGAGGCTTTCCGGGTTTTGGGATGAAGCAGACGGTGGCGTGGCGAAAGCTTTCCGGCAGGCGCCCGTTCGTCCATATTTCGTTAAAGTACTCGGTAATTCGTAGGACCGATTCGTCGTCCAAGTTGCGAAGCATTCGGTTCGTGACTTTGTCCGCGCCCGGTGCCGAAGTAGTCTTGACTCCGGCCATGGCGAGATCGCACTTCCGATTCGGTGATTGGTGCATCGAGCCTGCGGTTCTCGGTTCCGCCGTACGCTGTTGGTAGCGGGGTGGCAGGTTGGGGGATTCGAGATACAGGGATCTAAGTCTTGCGTAGATGTCTTCGCCATCGAGTTCCCGAACGAGTTTGGTGAGGAGTTTCCTCTTCTCTAGTTTGGTATCGTCAGGTGCCATCATATAGCGAAAGAGGGACCAGGGGCTCTTTGTGTGTAATCTGCCTTGTAGCTCGTCGCACATTTGCTGCCACTGTTGCTGGTTAAGTTGCTGCGCGTACGCTTCAATTTCGCTGATGAGTTTGGCAGCCCGTCGTCTTAGCTTAGGGTACTTCTTTTTCGTTTCCTTCCATCTCCGATAGATTGAACGGTAGGCCATCAGCATATGTTGTAGTTTGCTGTCCATCGTTCTCGAATGGGTAGGGTTCTCGATTTCTGTAGTGCTGGCCGCTTGATCTTCGACTAACTGTTTGCACCAGTCGCCGATATTTTCTAGCGGTCGTGCGGCTTCTTGTCTTCTTTTGCGGAAAGCGTCCCAATCGGTGCAAGGTTGTGTGGGGAGTCGCGTGAGTCGGAATCCTGGCAGTGGAACTTTCGTTTCCAAAATATAGTGGTCGCTGCCTAAATTTTCTTTGCTATTGGTCCATGTGAATTCGTCGATGTTTAGGCCAAAAGTAAGATCCGGGTTTGTATCCCGCTGGCACGCTATTTCCAATCCTAGTGTATTCTGTAGTGTCGTTTAGTAGCAAGGCTTCGTGGGCTTCTGCCTGGTGTGCAACTTCCTTTCCTTTCGCAGAATCTCTTTCGTAGCCCCATACAGTATTTGGAGCGTTAAAGTCTCCCAGAATCAGGGCCGGATTTTCTCCCGCAACGTTCCATATCTTCTTGAAAATTTGCGAGACTGCATAGGAAGTATCCTTTGGATTGGAGTACACGTTGCAGATGATGAGGCTTTTCTGTTTCTTGCGTTTGGGCATAATTTCTACGGTGACCGATTTGACTTGGGCATCCAATTCTATGTCGTGTTGTTTGACTGGTAGATCCCTCCTCACGAAAGTGTGTACAAATTTTCCTTCCGTTTGTCCTATCATTCCGTATCTTATGTATCCCAGTATCGTACACTTGAGGCCCGATTCTTGTACGGCCAAAACGTCCGGCGGAGAATCGGTGTCCATGATTAACATTTTGAGCGAGCCAATCTTTGTGTTGAGACCCCCACTGTTCCACTGCCACACGCGCACTTTACTGCTGTCCTCCATGGTTGGCAGTTAGTCTCGCAAATTCTTGTTCAATGCGCGTCATCCGCTCTTCGTTCGTCTTCATTCGTTCATCCAGTCTTTGAAGGCTTGCCATTATGCTGCTGAGCGCAGCTTCGACTTTCTGAGGGAGCGAGTCTCCGGTCTTTCTAGCCTTGTACGGTCTCTCCGATGAGCAGCTGACGCTCGTTTGGACCGAGCTTTCAGAGTCTGTTCTCTTCCGTCCTTTCCTGACTTCGGCCGGCCGTGGAGGTGCTGGCATCTCGTTGTCGGTTTCCATGTTCTGGTTTCCAGTGACGACACTCGTTGGTGTGGGAGCGCTGCTTTTCATTTGTTCCTGTTGGAGTTGTCGGATCGTACGCATGGCCGCTTCATAGTTCTTCTTGAGGCACGCCAATTCTTCGGTTAGTTTCTTGTTTGCTTTTTCAAGCGCCGAATCGGTAGAGTTTTCGGGTGCATCCTTGGCTTGCGGCTCCCTCGTATTTTTGCCTCGTGCGGCTCGAGCGTAGCTCATTGTTTCTTCCTCTTCGCTGGTAGAAGTAGTGGTGGTATCTTCGGTTGTCACGAAAGACTTTTTCGGTTTGGGCCTGTCCTCCCTGAAAGGCTTGTAGCGTTCCCGACAGGCGTTGCTTCCAGTGTAGTGGTGTCCATTGCATATCACGCACTTGGGGGTGCACGTGTAATCGGTCCTCACTCCAGGCACCCGTTGAGGGAAGTCGTGTTCCTCGCCGCAGTTTGGGCATCTGCGGCTGACACCTTCGGGGCAATTATCTGCACGATGTCCCATTTTTCTGCACGCGGTGCACGCTTGCTTCTTCTCCAAATAGATGTGGTAGCAGTTGATGCTTCCGAAGATCTTGATGTTGCCCGGTAGAACCTTCGTGCCCAGTGTAATCAAGATGGACCCGGATCGGCCCATCCGCTTTGCATCAATTATGGGTGTTTTGGGATTGCTCCGCTGCAATTCTTCCAAAATCTCTTGGTTGTTGGTTTCTCGTTCTCTACTAAACACCTTGGCGACTACTATTCGGAGAGTGTTTTCCGAGTTTGCGGTGTATCCATGCGCTTCGTATTCGCTACCCTCGTACCGAAATCCCTTGACTCCTAGGTACTTCTCCGCCCGTTCCTGATCGTTCGTATGCACGGTGACCGTGTTGTTACGTACGTTCTTGATAGCATAGTCTTCTCCGAGCGCTGCCCGTGGCGATACGTTGGTCGCTGCCATGATGCACGCAAAAATCTCCAAGGCTTCAGCTTTCCTTAGGTCGAGGCCCTTGATTCCGACGATAATCTCGAAGGTCTTTCTCTCCTCTTTGAGCGACGTTCTAAAATTCTTTATGATCCGCCGGCCTTTATATCCACCAACTAGTTGCCATTTCGATTTGTCGTCATCTTCGACTTTTTGTTCCTCTCTAGCAGCCAATTCTTGCTTGTATCTAGCGATGTTCAAGAAGGTAGCGTGATTCTCCTGCTCCCTCGCCGTCATGGCGCTAGGCCCAGCGTGAGGCCTAGCTCTCTCCGACAGATTTTCTTCTATAATGGCTATTTCGGACGGAATTTCGTGCAGAAAACGATATCCCTACGTTTCGCTTAATCTTCCGATGCGTAAAAAGTGCAGACTCACCCCAAAATGTTCAGGACCCGCGGTAATCCACCGAAAATCCGGAGCACATGGAAGACACGTCCGCCTATCTCTCCCGTCCTCAGGAACTCCTCCGTACTCGAGAACCGAACTAATGGCGATCGCAACGCCGCCATTTCTCCCGCAGCGGCCACTGCTGGAAACTGCACGGCTGCACATATCGGTTCCGGTCGAGTCGCCCAAGGGCGTGGTGGCGCCATCTCGCGGTGCCATTTTCGGTAGCTATATAAATCGACTTTCATGTTTTGACTTGTCGCTAAAGGGTGGCGCTGTTATCGTATCCAGTTACGGTCCCGGTGGACGCAGAGTGGTCCGGGTCTCAAGGGCGAGTTTCCGAACTGAGTGTTTCAGAAACATTGGGCCGTTGTAACGCCATTCAAAATAGATCCTGCTCTAACATCCGATAATATTTCTCCAGGGACGTCATGACAGAAATCTATCGAACGCTTTTTTGAAATCGAGTTTAATTATGGCCACGTGGCAACATCGTACTGTTTGTAAAATGCACTAGCAACATGTATGTTTGTAGAGACCTCTCCTGTATAACACAAGTTTGCTGGTCACCATTGAGGTCATGTATGACCCTCTGAAGTTGGCGCGGGTACTTTTGTAAATATTTATTATTCTAGACTGCGCAGCGAAATAGGTCGGTAGCCCGTGACACTGAATCTTTTAGACTGGTCTTCTGATATTGGCACCAAAATGGTGTAGGCTTCTGCAAAAAGCGTGGCATTCCCTGTATGCTGTGGGGTTCCCGAAAAACAGAAAGTAGCAAAGGGTTAATCGTTTGCTTAAAATAATAATAAATTCGGCGCAAAGACCGTGAGGTCCTGCCGTTTTATGTAATGCTAAGTTATAACTAACGAGCTCAATGTCTGCTATGATTATGTCGCCATCTAACCACGTTTTCATGTTCTCGCTAGTTGGTGCATGAGTGACAGGAAGTCATCGAGTTTAGAAAAAACATTTTGGGGTCGGCCTTTCGCCAAGATGCTGGTCGATGTATTCTACAAAGGCTTCCCGAATTACTTTGTCGCAGTTGTGGGTCCTGTTTTATTCTATTTAAGGTATTTCTCTCGACAGAGCATATTTCTTCTCTGCGGACCAGGATTCCTTGGTTGGCTGTTCTCCCAAAATATATTTCTAGGACTTCGAATGTAGCGCTCTCCCCTGAATATTAGCCGGTAAAGTTTTTCCTAGCTTTGTTATAATATTCAAAATAAGCCCAATGCTTGTTCCAGTATATTGAGTCTTTAATCGGTGAAGGACGTTTAGGTTATGCTTCAGTTTTGTTGCTAGAGGCACTTTGCAGAAACGGAATGTTACTCGCCCCTCAATCTATGCGAAACATTCGCAGGGATGTACAGCCTCCCATGCCTCATTGAGTTCGCTGTCCATTTTTCCCATATCACGTAGCAAACCAGCGACTGTATCAGAGAATCCAGTGAACTATTCGTCATTAAGTAATGTTATGCTCATATTCCAGGGATTAAAGTTTGGCTGCGGAGTAACTTTATTTTCGTTCATATTTAACGGTACGAGAAAGTGGTCTGAGAAGAAGGCTCGTAGCGCACCATATTAACGCACTAGTCTGAACATGTCACATGAAGCATAAATAAGATCAAGATGGCAGTGGGACGAAGTCTGAAAATGGGTGTGCCGTCAGCTGGGGTTGGTGCGCGAGCGCCCCTACGTCATCGAGGCCACACGAGTCAATGATATCGCCCAGAACACTCACACTGCTGTCGCTTATTGCTGCTTGCGAGGGAATAATGCACTCTTTACAGACACAGTTGAAATCACAAATTAAAACTCCTTTTATATCGCAGTCCATTTAACTGCGTAAACAGAAAACCTTTGCACTTTCATTTTCCCTTATTATGAACACAAACACTTGACGAAATGAAGTCACATTAAATAAAACGCCCCCGTTAGTCTGTAGTCACCTGCAGGCTTGAAAGTATCAGTCACTTTTTTTTTTTTTTAGAAAGAAAACTGAGCGTCTAAAGGCTTACCATGTGATTCTAGCAAACTTCGTGATGAGAAACGAAGGGTTTTGGCGTAACAGCAATGCCGTTATCAGTAGAACACGGTGATGAGCAGTGAAAAAAGAGGTAAAGGGACCGTAGAAGACAAATAGGACAAGCGCTCACACGCAAATTCAATTCATAAAACAAGAAGGAAAGGAACAAAGAAGATTTAAAAAAACTAAAAAGGAGCGTGTCCATGGCACGAGAAGCGCATAACATATAACTAGGGTTCGGATTTTGGGTTTAAACCGATGAAGACCGATAAAAGTACGCCGAATTCATTTTCGGAAATTCGGTTTTAACCGAAAAAGGTCAGTTTTAGGTTCGACATTTTCAATTTAGACCGATAAAAAACCAATAAAAGTACACCGAATCCATTTTTTAAAATTCAGTTTTAACAGGAAAAGGTCACTTTGACCTTCCAGTCGTACCGCAGAGCCGTGGCAAAAAAGTGGAACGACAATGTCTATTGAAACGTGTCCGAATGTATGGGATAGACGGGTGCCATCCCGACGTTTTGGTTTAATGTGCGCATCATCGATCGGAACGTGAAGTCAGAAATTCCCCATGACTTCGCCATGTACGAGCGTGTTTTCAAACTCGTTGTAAGGAAGACTGACTTAATGCAAGCTCTGCATGTCGTGTTGTGCTCAAAACGTAGCACCATGTCTCTTTTGGTGGTCACAATTGGTTGATTGGCCGATTTTGGCTCAGGCAGCGCTCCATCTCCTCAGCCTGCCAGTGTCTAGTGTTTGCGTCGAGAGGGCATTCTCGAAGGTCAGTGTCATATTAACAGGAAAGAAAGAGCGCGGACCAACGAGGAGAACCTGCGACAGTACATGTGTGTGCGTACTATACTAAGATCACGTAATCCTGATATACAGAAGGTGAAGTTCCATGTTTTTTGGGCATGTGCTTCATATCTCACTTGTCTGTACTTCTGTTTTTCTCTTGTTCCTTTTACAGTTCACACAGTTGCAAAAGCGTCCATTTCTCTTTCAATGTATCTGTGCCGTTATCCTTTTAGCGATCACAAATATCAGAGCTACAAGGATCACCATGATCTAGTGACCGTTGGTGTTTATTTCATATTCACCTAAAAAAGACAGTCAATTTCAGGGCATAAATATACACCGAAAAAACGAAAATTGAATCTTAAAGTAAACACCGAAAAACGTACGCCGAATTTTCAAAAAATAGAAACCGAAAACGCGGAACCCTACCTATAACACAAAACCAGTGTTGGTGGTAACACGTTACAAGTAATGGCGTTACCGCTAGCGCGTTTGTTTTTTTAGCAACGTTTTAACGTACTCGTAACATTTTCAAAAATGTAACGTAACGTATTTACATTACTTTTTTCGAGTAGACTGTAACGCAGTTACGTGACTCATAACACATTCTTCCCAAAACTTAAAAACAAAATTGACATCAATTTTTTTGTGTGTGTTGTATATTGTTATATATTGTTTGTTTGCGTTTTTTCTTTTTTTGTTGTTGATTATTTAGGGAAACCGTAAATTATAAGTTAATTATGTTTAGTTTCTGGATGGACATAGCATTTCTTGGAATAGGACACTTATGCAAAGTAAAAACGTGTACATGAGTCAAGGAAATAATAAAAACACTTAGTGACAAAGACAGACAGCAGTCCTTTCAAAAATCTCCAAATACAAAAGACGATAAAGAAAACAGGAAAAAAAGAAAAAAGAAAATAAGAAAGCAAAAAAGAAAAAACAAGAGGTAAGTAAAAAGAAAAGAAAAAAAAACACCATTGACAAATTCAGATATAGGGCCCTTTGACTAATTCATCTCTGGCTTCAGGTAGTTCATCTCAACTCTGGACAATCTGGGTATTTGTCAATTCTGTTTTGTTTTCTGTTTTTTTCTTTTTCTTTCTTTCCTTTCTTTCTTTCTTTTCTTATTTTAGATTTTTATTTTTATTTTTTCTTTATCTTCTAGTGTATTTGGCGATTTTTTGAAGGAACTGTGCTGTATTTCGTTGTCCTAAGTGTTTTTATTCTTTTATTTGACTCTGTACTTTCACCAACCGCTCTTTGCTTTTTTTCTGTTAAAACGTGTAAATTCATAATTAAAAAATGACGCAAAAGTAACGTGTGCTACTTTTCAGCTGTAATGGTAACAGCAGCGGTCGTTTTGTTTGCAAGTAACGAGTAGGGTACAGTCAGCCGGATGAAACCGAACGCCGGAACGTGGCCATCCATACGGGCTGCTCCACCTGTAGGGCTGAACTAGTGAAAATGGACCTGGGTGCGAGGGTGCGGATCCTACTAAAATGTCCTCAACCCTCGCGGGGCGTCTGGGACCTCGTCTTGCGGTGGCGCGCTGTAAGCGCCGTCACTCTGGGGTACTTTTCTGTCGCCGCACTGTCGCCCCACAGTCGCCGGTCGACAACGGGCGGCCCGCAACCTGGCTATAGCTCTTTGCGATAGGCCCTGCTCAAACAGGGTGATGATTTATTCTGCTCCGAATTCCTATGCCTGGCGCACTCGGCGGTTACTAAGGGAGCGTCAGCGAGCAATTCCATGCTTTTTAAGAATCGAGCTGATAACCTCACGAGAAAACGTGCGCATTGGTCATAAGAACCGAGGTATCCGCGTCGGTCTCTTGCAGCATTCTTTCATAAAGAGGTATGGTTGTGCGAATAAGCTTTTATTTCGCGTTTATGACGTTCACTATTCTCGAAAACCGCGCGTGGCACGTTGTTCACTGGAGCGCCAGCGTGGTTCCGGTGACACGTCATCGATCACTACGGGTCTTCTGTGCACGAAATGTTTCAACTAATTTCGCCCTTGCGATAAGAACGATATAGCAATGACAGCGCTGAAGAGATATCGCTGGGAATCGATACAAAACGGTGACAGTGCTGCACGGTGCGACGGCGCTTACAGCGCGCCACCGGAGAAACACGGAACTCCCAGACGCGCCGCGCGAGGTTCCGAGCTCATCTTGGTGATCTGCACCCTCGCACCCCGGTGTGTTCTCATTAGTTTCCAGGGCCCTCGGAGCCGGACACCCTGTATCAGCGGCCACGCGTTCCGGCGTTCGAGTTTCATTTCGTGCTGACTGTACCTCGTTACATTGGTAATGCGAAAGATTAACTTTCTTATGAAGCGGGCCGACGTCATCAGCTTTGAAACCACGCAAACGGCACCTTAATGAAACCACGCGCAAAGCTAGCCAACGGCACCTTTTGCACTTCGGTCTATTGGCTGGCGCACGTTGACGGGCTCCACTAGGCCACTGCGCATAAGTTTGTGGGGTGTCGTCCTGACTGTGTTATCACACTGTTGTGTTATCAGTGTCACCGCGTCCGACTCGCCTCTCTTATCGGTTGTACGGCGCGTAGCAATATATGCGGCGCATGCCAAATCGGAATATTGAGCAGATTCGTCCCGCTGGGAACTACGTAGCTGCATGTTTCGTCCACGCGCCGCAAGGCGCACGACAGATTTGAACGATCGCTCACCCGATGGCGCTGCGTGTCCGCGGCGTGCGTCTGCCGCATTCACAACTCATAAGAAGTGCATGGTGTACCCTAGAGCCTTTCCTCGTTTGGCGCCTACAACGCACCCATTAGACACAGAAGCAAAGAAGAGAGTGAAATGCTAAAATCCAAAGGGGAACATGTCCATGGCACGAGGAGGGGCACTTGCACATTAGTTTCAAGTAACGGATAAGCAAAAATATCATGAGAGTCTCGATGATGCAGCAAGCAAGCACTGTTATTGGGCAAAATTAAAGCAGACGAACTCTGTAAAGCTGTCAGCCACTTATAATGTACTTGGGGTTTCAGTGCCACATTGCGCCGGGAAACTGAGGAAGAGGAGGGAAACGACAGTGCGAACCCTTAGCGAAAACTAAGACGTTTGAATATATACCACATAATCTAGATTTGAAGTGTATTTGAAGTACAACTGCACAAATTATTGGTGTACACAAAAAATAGACCGAAAATACACCTTCTTTTTTACTTAGTTCCTAAAATATATCTCTGAAAATAGTTTTAAAAAATGCCTTTATTTAAATCCAGCATTTGAAGTTCTCTTCATACGTTCTGAAATATGTAGATACTCAACTAGTAGGCACAATAACCTTTATTAGATTTCTTAAAATACTAGTTTATTTTGATCCAAAATATGTCTCAACCCTAAAAAAGGCAGTCCAAAGATCATGTGCAGAATGCTCTTAAAAATGCCGTCCGGAAATACGTAAATGTTTTGTTTATACCTTAGAAGTTTACCTTTTGACTCGCAATAATTTGGTGGTTTGACCGTACACTACCAGTATTGAAAGTTTGCCTATCAGAAATTCACTTCAAGGCAGATGTAGGTACACTGAACTGCACCTAAATACAACAATACGATTAGTTTGTGAATTGGGTTGGCAGCATCACAAACTGATGCATCAGAGAAGTTGTAATCGTTGTTCTCTTTTTCTATCAGAAGACACCTGATGAGTTTCTGCGCACCAATCACTAAACGGGGTTCCGGGACTACTAAACCACAAACACTTGCTAATGCTGGAAAGCTTCAACAAGAGGCACTGACCAGATATGTTGTATTGGCGTGGTGTTAGCGCACCGTTAGTTCACTGAATATTGTTGTACTCGCTATTGTGCGTGATGTGGTAGGAATTTTAATATGGTGACGTTAATGATCATATTAAATAGTCAACTAGTAAGCATAAAATTACTATTTTAAAGTAAAATACTAGCTTGACTCGCTTCATCTGGGTGATGCTATGCAGAAGCAATAACATTTCTTCTACAAGCCGTTTCGGCGTAGGCAATTGTTTGTGACTGCATAAGTATTATTAGTTGTGTCATGCTTTTTAGTAAAGAGATGTCGTCCACGAACTTCAAAACACTGTTTCCCATTTGATAGACTTTCAGGAGAAGACAGAATACTTAGAACCTTAATAAGTGTAAGGGCTGGTCACGGGCCCAAATGATTATCTTGAATATGAAGCCAGGCCATATAGGGCTCTAGAGCAGTCAACAGGAATGACGGATCTCAGGTGGTTAGTGCGTCATGGTGTTTGTGTATGAAATTGTTTCTGATGGGAAGTTGCGGGATGCATTTAGTGAGAGCCTTCAAATGCCACAAAAACCCATTTAACTTAACAAAATTCGAAAAGAAAAATTACGTGGCCGCTTTTTTAGGACACAAACGACACCGCGAGGGGGAAGGAATTATATTTTTGGTATAATCTAAACTCTCTTTCTGATTAATATTTATAATAGTATTTTGAATACATCACGCGCGTATTTCGAATGCGGACAAAATAATACAGAATGAGATACAAAATGAATATCCATATCTCAATATATTTCAAATTCGTCTGTTCAAGTACTGGCCTCTTTTGCTAAGGGAGGGGACATCAAAACGCCGCGCTTCCGGTTGGAATGATTGTTGGGTAGACCTAAAGCGCTAGCTGCCTTTGTCTCCAGCCGCACTCGCCAAACGAGTGTGAACGCATAATACTGGCGCCCAGCGCCTGGCTTTCGCATTCGAATGGGACCCGGCGAGGTGCAGTGGAAACAAAGGCACGTTTAACAGCGGGTCTGCCCGACCAGTCATCCAGCCGTAACTGCTGACGCTCCCGCGCGCACTCGGCTCACTCTTCCCGCTCGCGGTTCTCGGCGCCCCAGTAGCAAAACAGTGGCGGCACACTAAGCCTTGCAGAACTATGACTGGGATCACTTGCAAGAGGCTGCATAAATCCCCGGGCTTTGTGTCTGCGGACACCACTCCTCTTGTGTTATTAACGAAACAATGCAGTAGTTAGTGCCATTTAAGGCAAAAATATCAGGGTCATGACAACGTGCACTCAGCTGATTTGCATTAAGTAGATTTGAAAGAAAATGCGGACACTGTCATTTTTGTTTGCTGCTACTTGACTGGCGGCATCGTACTTACACTATTTGGCTGGAAAGGGCGGCTCCCAGCACTTGCATATTAGTGTCGTACATTGATTGGCTGGTCAATGCTCCTGTAATCGAAACTTCACGATTGCAACAGGAATTCAATTCCTTTTCAAAACTGGGGCAAATCAGGCCGAACTGGCGTCTCCCGCACTGCATAGGTCGGGCTCGGTAACAAGATGGGGTGCGGGTCTGCAACGTCCCTTCTTCATCACTCGTGTCCGCTGGCCCAGACTGACGTCCTGCGAAACAAAACCTGTTGCCTCAGCCTGAAACTGACTCATCTGGCAAGTCGGGGCCTTGTGCCGCTTACCACTGACTGCAAACGTGACATGAGAGATTTG